>SJYH01007070.1:100616-241667 GCA_006408735.1 Sylvicapra grimmia
ATCCTAATCCCAGTTCTAGGAAAAGGTTGACTAGTGAGACAGAGTTGGCTTTTGTTAAAGTGAATGTGGCTTTAATGATCAGTTAATTAAGATTAATATTGCCAAAAGATGAGAATAAATTATTCTTGCCACAAAACAAGATGCTTGTGACAAGAAGGCCCATTGTTTCCATCTACCAGTTACTCCAAGAAAAACAGTTTTATCATTTCCCAACTTGGTGGCACAATTAATTTTAAAATGAAGAAAAAGAGGTATGGAACTTTTTGGAAAAGAAGTAACAAATATAGTAATTCCATTCAATAAGGATCAACTGTAAGTCTTTTACAGAATAGTGATGATTTGGCAAGTTGCTCTGATAGATTTCAGGAGTCAAATTTTGTTTCATTTGCCCTCAAGCCCCAACTGTAGTTAAAAGTTCAAAAATGTAAATTGGCGGTTTGAGGATACCTGTGGAACTTTCTTAACTCTATATAGTTCCTTCACTCCCCTTTACCCTATGGGGGAGGGATGTGCTGTTTCAAATAGGAGTTGCTTGGTAAAGGGATCTCTCAATTTCTTAGTTATCAATAGGTGGTACAATTAATAATACTTCATATATTGATATAAATACATAATATAAATATATTTGCCTAATTACAGTTTGCCTGATTGGATACGGGTATAAATAAAATATAATATAGGTATACCTACTAGTCGGAGAAGGCAATGGCACCCCACTCCAGTACTCTTGCCTGGAAAATCCCATGGACGGAGGAGCCTGGTAGGCTGCAGTCCATGGGGTCACTGAGTCAGACACGACTAAGCAACTTCACTTTCACTTTTCACTTTCATGCATTGGAGAAGGAAATGGCAACCCACTCCAGTGTTCTTGCCTGGAGAATCCCAGGGATGGTGGAGCCCAATGGGCTGCCATCTGTGGGGTCGCACAGAGTCGGACACGACTGAAGCGACTTAGCAGCAGTAGCAGCAGCATACCTACTAGTGTTTTAAATTATTGGTGTTTTAAAGGATTACATATAAGGAACATAAACATGGGTTACACAAATATCAATGTTACAGTAACATCCAGAAGCGACAAGGTATAAATGTCTAAACTGGAAGAAACTTGAAACCTTCATGTTAACTCTTCAATGTACTATTTCTAACTTGTGACAAGACAGATTGGTAGGCAGCCATTTTTGTGTCTTAAAACAACTGGTGAATAGTTAAAATTTTATACATCAAACGATTGCTAAGGAATGTTGCAGGTGAGATGTGANCAAGGTATAAATGTCTAAACTGGAAGAAACTTGAAACCTTCATGTTAACTCTTCAATGTACTATTTCTAACTTGTGACAAGACAGATTGGTAGGCAGCCATTTTTGTGTCTTAAAACAACTGGTGAATAGTTAAAATTTTATACATCAAACGATTGCTAAGGAATGTTGCAGGTGAGATGTGATTATTTTCAGTTTATTTGAAATGTCCTAAGGTGAGGGAAGGAGGGAGAGCAAGTATTTAATATTCGGAAAACCCTAAACCTTTTGATAAGAAATTGTAATTTTTACCTATGTTATCTTTAAGGATATGAAATGTTGATAAATTGCTGTAAATTGAGCCATAACCATTGGTGATCATGGGGAGCGGTAATTAAGCCTGCAAAAAAGAAAAAAAAATTACAATCTAAAAATTCAAAAAATAAGATCCTGAAGATTTTTAATTGCATTAATTTCTGTATTTTATGTACATTTAAAAACTGCAGTAAGTTGAATGGGTTAATCTCGTCTAATATAAATAATTCCAGTAATGCTGAAGAAGCTAAAGTTGAACGGTTTTATGAAGACCTACAAGATCTTTTAGAACTAACACCCAAAAAAGATGTCCTTTTCATTATAGGGGACTGGAATGCTAAAGTAGGAAGTCAAGAAACACCTGGAGTCACAGGCAAATTTGGCCTTGGAATGCGGAATGAAGCAGGACAAAGACTAATAAAGTTTTGCCAAGAAAATGCACTGGTCATAGCAAACACCCTTTTCCAACAACACAAGAGAAGACTCTACACGTGGACATCACCAGATGGTCAACACCGAAATCAGATTGATTATATTCTATGCAGCCAAAGATGGAGAAGCTCTATCCAGTCAACAAAAACAAGACCAGGAGCTGACTGTGGCTCAGATCATGAACTCCTTATTGCCAAATTCAGACTCAAATTGAAGAAAGTAGGGAAAACCACTAGACCATTCAGGTATGACCTAAATCAAATCCCTTATGATTATACAGTGGAAGTAAGGAATAGATTTAAGGGCCTAGATCTGATAGATAGAGTGCCTGAAGAACTATGGAATGAGGTTCGTGACATTGTACGGGAGACAGGGACCAAGACCATCCCCATGGAAAAGAAATGCAAAAAAGCAAAATGGCTGTCTGGGGAGGCCTTACAAATAGCTGTGAAAAGAAGAGAGGCGAAAAGCAAAGGAGAAAAGGAAAGATATAAGCACCTGAATGCAGAGTTCCAAAGAATAGCAAGAAGAGATAAGAAAGCCTTCTTCAGCGATCAATGCAAAGAAATAGAGGAAAACAACAGAATGGGAAAGACTAGAGATCTCTTCAAGAAAATTAGAGATACCAAGGGAACATTTCATGCAAGGATGGGCTCGATAAAGGACAGAAATGGTCTGGACCTAACAGAAGCAGAAGATATTAAGAAGAGGTGGCAAGAATACACGGAAGAACTGTACAAAAAAGATCTTCACGACCCAGATAATCATGATGATGTGATCACTAATCTAGAGCCAGACATCTTGGAATGTGAAGTCAAGTGGGCCTTAGAAAGCATCACTACGAACAAAGCTAGTGGAGGTGATGGAATTCCAGTTGAGCTGTTTCAAATCCTGAAAGATGATGCTGTGAAAGTGCTGCACTCAATCTGCCAGCAAATTTGGAAAACTCAACAGTGGCCACAGGACTGGAAAAGGTCCGTTTTCATTCCAATTCCAAAGAAAGGCAATGCAAAAGAATGCTCCAATTACCGCACAATTGCACTCATCTCACATGCTAGTAAAGTAATGCTCAAAATCCTCCAAGCCAGGCTTCAGCAATACGTGAACCGTGAACTCCCTGATGTTCAAGCTGGCTTTAGAAAAGGCAGAGGAACCAGAGATCAAATTGCCAACATCCGCTGGATCATGGAAAAAGCAAGAGAGTTCCAGAAAAACATCTACTTCTGCTTTATTGACTATGCCAAAGCCTTTGACTGTGTGGATCACAATAAACTGTGGAAAATTCTGAAAGAGATGGGAATACCAGACCACCTAACCTGCCTCTTGAGAAATCTGTATGCAGGTCAGGAAGCAACAGTTAGAACTGGACATGGAACAACAGACTGGTTCCAAATAGGAAAAGGAGTACGTCAAGGCTGTATATTGTCACCCTGCTTATTTAACTTATATGCAGAGTACATCATGAGAAATGCTGGACTGGAGGAAACACAAGCTGGAATCAAGATTGCCGGGAGAAATATCAATAACCTCAGATATGCAGATGACACCACCCTTATGGCAGAAAGTGAAGAGGAGCTAAAAAGCCTCTTGATGAAAGTGAAAGAGGAGAGCGAAAAAGTTGGCTTAAAGCTCAACATTCAGAAAACGAAGATCATGGCATCTGGTCCCATCACTTCATGGGAAATAGATGGGGAAACAGTGGAAACAGTGCCAGACTTTATTTTTTTAGGCTCCAAAATCACTGCTGATGGTGACTGCAGCCATGAAATTAAAAGACGCTTACTCCTTGGAAGAAAAGTTATGTCCAACCTAGATAGCATTTTCAAAAGCAGAGACATTACTTTGCCGACTAAGGTCCGTTTAGTCAAGGCTATGGTTTTTCCTGTGGTCATGTATGGATGTGAGAGTTGGACTGTGAAGAAGGCTGAGCGCCGAAGAATTGATGCTTTTGAACTGTGGTGTTGGAGAAGACTCTTGAGAGTCCCTTGGACTGCAAGGAGATCCAACCAGTCCATTCTGAAGGAGATCAACCCTGGGATTTCTTTGGAAGGAATGATGCTGAAGCTGAAACTCCAGTACTTTGGCCACCTCATGCGAAGAGTTGACTCATTAGAAAAGACTCTGATGCTGGGAGGGATTAGGGGCAGGAGGAGAAGGGGACGACCGAGGATGAGATGGTTGGATGGCATCACTGACTCGATGGATGTGAGTCTGGGTGATCTCCGAGAGATGGTGATGAACAGGGAGGCCTGGCGTGCTGCGATTCATGGGGTCGCAAAGAGTTGGACAAGACTGAGCGACTGAACTGAACTGAATATAAATAAATGAGTCTGTAGACTGTGATCTCCCCAAACTAAAAAGTACAGTACTTGAAATTGTATTCTTTATGGTTGTAGTTTTGGTAAAGGACTAATATGCAGAAATATGAAGGAATTACACAGTGCAAAAAAAATGGGGGCATACCTAATTCTATTTATAGATCAAAAATTAATTCATGTATGAATTAAGATGTATACTCTATATACATATTGAATATATACTGTATAATTATATATATATGTATATATTGCAGTAATATAATATGTATGTGGCTAATATTAATTGGTATAGACTGGCGTGCTGTGATAACATGTTATATATACTGTATAATTATATTGTGCATGTGAGACATGTATTATTACAATGCATTGGTTTGTGTTGGTTGGTATTAGCTGTGTGCATGTTGTATTGTTGCAATATATATATTAATTAATATATTAATTATAAAGATTAATTCAATATATTCATTTATTAAATTGTTTAGTAAAGAGCCATCAAAAATTGTAATTCCATATAACAGAAAACAACTTGATGGTTTTCAAATGTTTGATGATGATTGGCAGATTGCTATAGGAAATTATTGTGGTCAAATCTTGCATCATTTACCCTCACATGCTTTGCTAATTCAAAAGTTAAAAAAAGGAGAATTTAAGTATAGTTTTCCCCATCAGATTTTACAACATGTTCTCTATAATAAATGAAATGCTGATTCATCTGGAACAATAAAATGTAAAACCGTTGGTAAAGCAAAAAGACCTTCTCTCCAGATAATAAAAAGATCCTGACCCAAAATTAACTGCCGGTCGAGGAAGTGTTTGTATTTTTTCCACAGGACGCAGATTCATCAATTTGGATCCTGGACAGACTGATTGCCACAAAACAAAAAGGGAACTCTTCCGCCGCAGCCGCACAGAACAGCCGAGCGCCAGGAGCTGCGGGCGGGGCCAGCCTGACTGATTGACGGAACACAGTGCACCGCACTCGCAGCCCTGTAGCAGCGCCAGCGTCCATCTGCAAAACTATGGGATAGAGGATTGATGGGGAAAGGAGATATATGGGAACTGTATACTATTTGCTCAGTTTTTGTCTTGCTTGGCTATCACTAGACCCGAGGCCGTTTCAGTGGAGGGCGGGGTGAGGGCCGTTGCTGGAGCCAGCAGGAGAGACAAGATAAACATTGATATCCCAGCAGGACTGACAGCTGCTGCAGCGCAAACTCCAACCAGAAAATGACTCTATTTACTCTATTCTGGCTTGTTTATCCTCTCCTTAAGTTTTTCTTTTCCTGAATAATTCCAGAAAACTTAATATACAAATGGACCTAATGTAGTGTCTTGTGAACAATGTATGCTTTCATCTTGTTTAACTCCTCAATATAATGTTTGCTCTTTCATGGTTTTAAAACGTCCGCCCTATCTCATGGTACGTGTAACTGTAGCCACGTATTGGTATGATAACCATGGCCTAGCTGTGCTGCAACAGCTACAAGATTTAATGCGGATGCAATGGTTTGTGGGCTTACTTATTTTGGCAATATCACCTTTGATAACTGCAATTACTTCTGTTACTGTGGCAGCATTATCATTGACTCAACAAGTGCATACAGCCCAATATGTTGATACTGTGTCCAAAAATGTTTCTTGAACACTGGCAACACAGGAAGTTAGAGATAGCAAACTAGAAATGAGGGTTGATGCCCTAGAAGAAGCAATAATGCATATTGGGACTGAATTACAGAGTCTGAAAGTAAAAATGGCTCTTTCATGTCATGCTGACTGCCGGTGGATATGTGTTATGTTCCTGAAAGTAAATGAGACAGATTTTGAATGGGAAAGAATCGAAAATCATATTCTAGGTGTTTGGAACAGCTCAGATATTAGCTTAGATTTAGGGAGACTTCACAATCAGATTCAGACCTTGGAACACTCCCGGTTAGATTTTACCACCACAGGATAAGCCAATGCCTTTTTCATACCTTCTCTAATTTCATTTCTGGAAAAACTATTCTGTCTACTGTTCCTTGTTATGTTGCTGTGGGTGCCATAATCTTGCTCCTCATAATCATTCTTCCTTGTATTGTCAGGATTCTTTGGCAGGGCATTTGGAATCTCGCAACAGAAGTGCACCTGATTGTTAAAAAATAATAATAATAATGGGGGAGATGTCGGGGCCAGGGTGAAGAATCCCGCCTGTGACAAGGTCATGCGGAAGGAAGCCTGACAAAACACAAGGACGTGATCAGGTTTCAGGGGTTCCCCCTGGAATTTCTTGAGCATCCACCCCAAAAAATAAGAATCTGCCAGCCTTTGTACTCTGCTTTTCCACTCTTCTAATATTCTCTGGAAAAAGTCAAATCAGGGCTTTAGTCTTCTGCATTTGAAAGGAATGTTTCAGTTAAACCCCCTCTGATAACTCTCTAGCTTGCCTAACATGTTCCCCCCGACCTCTTACAGCTTGTGAATTGCTTACAGCCCCCAACCATGAGAGGCACAAAGCTTAAAAACAACTTAAAGAAACAGAGCCTTTTCTAAAGGCTTAAAAATCATATTGGTGACGGGTTTTCACAGTTGACTTAATGATTGCTGCCAGGCCTCCATATTCTTTATCTTTTAGGCACCTGGGAGGATGTTAATCAATGTAAACGGGATATGGGAAAAGATATATAGTAGTTTTGATGTTAGCAACACTAGATTTTGAGTTAATTACATTTCTTTTGTCATAAATCACTGTACTCCTTTCACTTGTTATAAATTGCTGTATCTTTGCTATGTATGAATGTAACTTTATTTAGTTCTTTCTGAGACTGGCACAAGACTTTGGGAAGATCAACACAAATAAGTCTTCTGGTTGAGAAACCCTTATTGGGAAAAGGTTGTAAAATGCTAATTGGCCCTTTTTGGCTGGAAGAAGATGTAAATTATCTAAGACTTGTGTATACAATTAGGTATGCAGAGAGAAAAGCCTGTTTTTTAATGAGTGTGGGCTGTTAGTGCTGCATAACTTTGTGTTACCCACTGATCTCCATGTTTTATCAAAAGTATAAAAGGCCTTCTGAACAATAAAGGATGGACCAGTTTCTCGGACTAGTCTCTCGGCCTAGTTTCTTGGGAATCTGGCTCCCACCGTGTCTCTCTCTCTCTTTTTCTCCTTTTCCCTCCGTCTACTCTTTAATTTCAGGCTGAATTACCACCTGAAGTGGGTGGCTCACCAAGTCTACTTACTTGTCCTGGCTACTAAGACCTGTGCAAAAGGGAGCCTAAGGCAGGGAACCCTTAGATATTCAAGTGGGTGTCGGTGCCCCAACGTAGATGGTGCAAGCTACTTGTGTGGAACTTTATTGGCCTTCCCCACAAACCAAGTTATTCAGCCTCTTTTCTAGACTTAATTTCTCTACTACACTATTTCTTCCTAATATAACCTTATATTAATAAATAAATATGTTTTCCTCACCAATGCCATCTCCGTATTGAATTCCCTGGACCATGGCAGCCACCATTCCAAAAGACCCCCAAATATCTCAGTCCACTCCAGATGCACCTGATTTCCCTGCATTGCTTCACTGTCACCCCGAATATCGACTCACACCACAGTGGCACGTGTGATAGCCCTCTGGCACCTCGAGGGAAAGCCATATATCCCTGTGTCAACTGGATGGGAAGACTGACACTGCTGCTACAGCTCGGGAGGAAAGCGGACGTGCATGTCTCCACTCTAGATGAGGCCTGAATTCACCGTGGAACCTCCAGACGAACCCCAAGATCCATGTCACCACTGGAGAGGAAATCTTAGGTTCAGGCCTCGGCTCCAGATGAGGAGTTAGAACCTGGCACCAACGGGAGCAGAATCCCGAGAGGCCCATCACAACTTGCATGGAGACTGGCCTTTTCTGAGGCCACACGGGCGGGTCCCTGAGGTCCCCATCGTAACTAGAGAGGAACCTGCCCCAACTCGAAAATAACCAGGAGGTTCTCCCCTCCAGGCGAGATGAGGTCCTTTTCCGCTGCGGCATCTCAAGGGAAATCACACCTTCCCTCTTGAACCTAGAAAGGGTCCTTCACATCCTTGCTGAAACTCACGAAGTTACCCGATATATCTGTCTCCACTCGAGAGGAACACCGAGGATCACGCCAAAGTCAAAAGGAGCCCCATTTCCNCGCTGCGGCATCTCAAGGGAAATCACACCTTCCCTCTTGAACCTAGAAAGGGTCCTTCACATCCTTGCTGAAACTCACGAAGTTACCCGATATATCTGTCTCCACTCGAGAGGAACACCGAGGATCACGCCAAAGTCAAAAGGAGCCCCATTTCCCTCTCCTCATCTCGAGATGAGATTTCCTTTCCCTGCTTCGTTGGGAAAGGTTTCCTGATGTTCCCCTCACATCTCAAGGGGAGGCGCTTTCAACAGGAAAGTCGACAGGAACTCCAGGGGTCATGCCACCATTCTACAAGACCCTCAAATGCCTCAGTCCACTCCAGAAGAAGATGATTTCCCTGCACTGCCTCGACTGTCACCCTGAGTATCGACTCACACCATGGTGGCACGTATGACAGCCCTGTGGGAAAGCATCAAGGGAAAGCCACAGATCCCTGTGTCACATCTACGGGAAGCCTGACACTGCTGCTACACTGGGGAGGAAGCGGAAGTGCATGTCTCCACACTAGACGAGGCCTGACTCCCCTGTGCAGACTCCAGAGGAACCCCAAGATCCATGTCAGCACTGGAGAGGAAACCTAAGGTTCCAGACTGGCTCCAGACGAGGAATCAGGACCTGATACCGACTGGAGAGGAAACCCCAGAGGCCCCTCGCAACTCGCATGGAGACTGGCCTTTCCTGAGGGCACACGAGCGGCTCCCGAGGTACCCGTCGTAACTCGAGAGGAACTTGCCGCAAGTCAAGAAAAGCCAGGAGGTTTTCCCTCCAGGCCAGATGAGGCCCTTTTCCGCTGTGACATCTCGAGGGAAATCACACCTTCACTCTTGAACCTCGAAAGGGTCCTTCACACCCTTGCTGCAACTCAAGAAATTCCCTGACATACCTACCCATCTCCACTTGAGAGAAACACCGAGGGTCACGCCAAACTCAAGAGGAGCCCCGTTTCCCCTCCTCCGCTTGAGATGAGTGTTCCTTTCCCTGCTTCATCGGGAAATGATTCTCGATGTTCCTGTCACATCTCAAGAGGAGACGTTTTCAACAGGAAAGAAGAGAGGAACACCAGGGATCATACCACCATTCCAAAAGACCCCCAAATGTCTCAGTCCACTTCAGAGGAACCTGATTTTTCTGCACTGTGTCAAATGTCACCCCGAGTATCGACTCACACCACAGTGGCACGTGTGACAGCCCTGTGGGAAAGCATCAAAGGAAAGCCACAGATTCCTGTGTCAACTTGACGGGAAGCCTGACACTGCTGCTACAGATCAGTAGGAAAGTGGACCTGCATGTCTCCACTTGAGACGAGGCCTGACTACCCTGTGGAGACTCCAGAGGAACCCCATGATCCATGTCAGCACTGGAGAGGAAACCTCAGGTTACAGCCTTGGTTCCAGCTGAGGACATAGGACCTGGCACCGCCTGGAGAGGAATCCTGAGAGGCTCCTCACAACTCACATGGAGACTGGCCTTTCCTGAGGCCACACGAGCAGGTCCCTCATGTCCACATTGTAACTCTAGAGGAAGCTGTTGCAACTCGAGAAAAATCAGGAGGTTTTCCCCTCAAGGCGAGATGAGGCCCTTTTCTGCTGTGACATCTCGAGCGAAATCACACCTTCCCTCTTGAACCTCGAATGGGTCCTTCACACCCTTGCAGCAGCTCAAGAAGTTCCTGAAATACTCGTCTCCACTCGAGAGGAACACCGAGGGACCCGCCACAACTCAAGAGGAGCACCGTTTCCATCTCCTCCACTCGAGATGAAGGTTTGTTTCCCTTCTTAATCGGGAAAGGATTCCCGGAGTTCCCGTCGCATCTCAAGAGGAGGCGCTCTCAACAGAAAAGTCGAGAGGAACTCCAGGGGTCATGCCACCATTCCAAAAGACCCCCAAATGTCTCAGTCCACTCCAGAGGAACCTGATTTTCCTGCACTGCCTCGACTGTCACCCGAGTATCAACTCACACTATGATGACACGTGTGACAGCCCTGTGGAAAAGCCTCGAGGGAAAGCCACAGATCCCTGTGTCAACTCGATGGGAAGCCTGACACTGCTGCTCCAGCTCGGAAGGAAAGCGGAAGTGCAAGTCTCCACTCGAGATGAGGCCTGACTCCACTGTGGAGACTCCAGAGGAACCCCAAGATGCATGTCAGCACGGGAGAGGAAACCTCAGGTTCTGCCATCTGCTCCAGATGTGGACTTAGGACCCGGTACCGACTGGAGAAGTAACCCGAGAAGCCCCTTGCAACTCGCATGGAGACTGGCCTTTCCTGAGGCCACACGAGCGGGTCCCTGAGTACCCCATCTTTACTCGAGAAAAACCTGACGCAACTCGAGAAAAACCAGGAGGTTCTCCCCTCCAGGCGAGATTTGGCACTTCTCTGCTGTGGCATCTCGAGGGAAATTCTACCTTCCCTCTTGAACCTTGAAAGGGTCCTTCACACCCTTGCTGCAGCTCAAGAAGTTGCCCGTCATACCCGTCTCCACATGAGAGTAACACCGAGGGTCCTGCCACAACTCAAGAGGAGCCCCGTTTCCCCGTCCTCTGCTCGAGAAGAGGGTTCCTTTCCCTGCTTCGACGGGAAAGGATTCCTGGCTTTCCCGTAGCATCTCAGGAGGAGGCACTTTTCACAGGAAAGTCAAAAGGATCTCCAGAGTTCGTGCTACCATTGCAAAAGACCCCCAAATGTCTCAGTACACTCCAGAAGAACCTGATTTCCCTGCACTGCCTCGACTGTCACCACGAGTAATGACTCACACCACAGTGGCACGCGTGACAGCCCTGTGAGAAAGCTGCAAGGGAAAGCCACAGATCCCTGTGTCAACTCGATGGGAAGCCTGACACTGTTGCTACAGCTTGGTAGAAAAGTGGACGTACATGTTTCCACTCCAGACGAGGCCTGACTCTCCTGTGGAGACTCCAGAGGAACCACAAGATCCATGTCAACACTGGAGAGGAAACTCGAGGTTCCGGCCTTGGCTCCAGACAAGGACTTAGGACCCGGAACCGACTGGAGAGGAATCCTGAGAGGCCCTTTGCAAGTTGCATGGAGACTGGTCTTTCCTGAGGCCATATGAGTGGGTCCCCGAGGTCCCTGTAATATCTCGAGAGGAACTTGCCTCGACTCGAGAAAAACCAGTAGGTTCTCCCCTCCAGGCCATTTGAGGCCCTTTTCCGCTGTGGCATCTCAAGGGAAATCACACCTTCCCTCTTGAACGTTGAAAGGGTGCTTCACAACCTTGCAGCAACTCCAGAGGTTCCCTGACGTACCCATCTCCACTCTAGAGGAACTCCAAGGGTCCTGCCACAAATCAAGAGGAGACCCGTTTAACCCTCCTCTGCTCAAGATGAGGGTTCCTTTCCCTGCTTCATTGGGAAAGGATTCCCGGCATTCCTGATGCATCTCAAGGGAGGTGCTCTCCTCATGAAGCTCGAGAGGAACTCCAGGGGTCGTGCCACCATTCCAAAAGACCCCAAAATGTCTCAGTCCACTCCAGATGAACCTGATTTCCCTGAACTGACTCGACTGTCACCCCGAGTGTCAACTCACAGCACGGTGGCATGTGTGATAGCCCAGTGGGAAAGTCTTGAGGGAAAGCTACAGATCCCTGTGTCAACTCGACGGGAAGCCTGACACTGCTGCTGCAGCCGGAAGGAAAGCGGACATGCTTTTCTCCACACAAGACGAGGCTTGACTCCCCATTGGAGACTCCATAGGAACCCCAAGATCCATGTCAGCACTGGAGAGGAAACCTCAGGTTCTGGCCTCGTGTCCAGGTGAGGACTTAGCACGCGGCACTGACTGGAGAGGAATCCCAACAGGACCCTCGCAGCTCGCGTGGAGACTGGCCTTTCTTGAGGCCAAATGAGCGGGTTCCTAAGGTCCCCATCGTAACTCGAAAGGAACCTGCCACAACTCGAGAAAATCCAGGAAGTTCACCCATCCAGGTGAGATGAGGCCCTTTTTTACTGCGGCGTTTCAAGGGAAATCATACATTCCCTCTTGAACCTCGAAAGGGTCCTTCACACTCTTGCTGCAATTCAAGAAGTTCCGTGACATACCCATCTCCACTCGAGACGAACACCGAGGGTCCCGCCAAACTCAAGAAGAGCCCCGTTTCCCTCTCCTCTGCTTGAGATGAGGGTTCATTTCCCTGCTTCGTCGGCAAAGGAATCCGGGCGTTCCCTTTGCATTTCAAGAGGAGTGCTCTCAACAGGGAAAGCCAAGAGTAATTCCAGGGGTCATGCTGCTATTCCAAAAGACCCCCAAATGTCTCAGTCCACTCCAGAAGATCCTGATTTCCCTGCACTGCATCTATTGCCACCCCGTGTATTGACTCACAACACTGTGGAACGTGTGACAGCCCTGTGGGAAAGCCTCGAGTGAAAGCCACAGATCCCTGTGTCAATGCGACGGGAAGCCTGACACTGTTGCTACAGCTCAGGAGGAAAGCGGACGTGCATGTCTCCACTAGAGATGAGGATTGAGTCCCCTGTGGAGACTCTAGAGGAACCCCAAGATCCATGTCAGCACTGGAGAGGAAATCTCAGGTTCCGGCGTCGGCTCCAGATGAGGATTTAGGACCTGGTAAGGTAAGTTGAAAGGAATCTGCCACAANGGAGACTCTAGAGGAACCCCAAGATCCATGTCAGCACTGGAGAGGAAATCTCAGGTTCCGGCGTCGGCTCCAGATGAGGATTTAGGACCTGGTAAGGTAAGTTGAAAGGAATCTGCCACAACTTGTGAAAAACCAGGATGTTCTCCCCTGCAGGCAAGATGGGGCTCTTTTCTGCTGCGACATCTCGAGGGAAAACACACCTTCCCTCTTGAACCTCGGAAGGGTCCTTCACATGCTTACAGCAACTCAAGAAGATCCCTGACATACCCGTCTTCCCTCAAGAGGAACACCGAGGGTCCCGCCAAACTCAAGAGAAGCCCCATTTTCCCCTCCTCCACTCGAGATGAGGTATGCTTTCCCTGCTTCTTCCAGAAAGGATTCCCAGCATTCCCATAGCATCTCAAGAGGAGGCACACTCAACAGGAAAGTCCAGAGGAAGTCCAGGTGTCGTGCCATCATTCCAAAAGAGCCTCAAATATCTCAGTCCACTCCAGAGGAACCTGATTTCCCTGCACTGCCTCGACTGCTACCCCGAGTATTTTCTCACACCACAGTCACACGTGTGACAGCCCTGTGGCAAAGCCTTGAGGGAAATACACAGATCCCTGTGTCCACTCGATGGGAAGCCTGAAACTGCTGCTACAGCTCGGGAGGAAAGAGGATGTGCATGTCTCCACTCAAGACAAAGACTGATTCCCCTGTGGAGACTCCAGAGGAACCCCCAGATCCATGTAAGCTGTGGAAAGGAAACCTCAGGATACAGCCTCAGCTCCAGATGAGGGCTAAGAACCAGCACCAACTGGAGAGGAATCCTAAGAGTCCCCTCGCAACTCACATTGAGAATCACCTTTCCTGAAGCCACACGAGCAGGTCCCTGAGGTCCGCATTGTAACTTGAGAGGAACCTGTCGCAATTCGAGTAAAACCAGGAGGTTCTCCCCTCAAGGCGAGATGAGGCCCTTTTCCACTGTAGTGTCTCAAGGGAAATCACACCTTCCCTCTTGAACCTCGAAAGGGTCCTTCACACCCTTGCAGCAACTCAAGAAGTTTCCCGACATACCAGTCTCCACTCGAAAAGAACACTGAGAGTCCGACCAAACTCCAGAGGAGCCCCGTTTCCCCCTCCTCCGCTCGAGATGAGGGTTCCTTTCCCTGTTTCATCAGAAAAGGAATCCCGGCATTCCTGTGGCATCTCAAGAGGTGGTGCTCTCAACAGGAAATTTGAGAGGAACTCCAGGGATCATGACACCATTCCAGAAGACACCAAAATGTCTCAGCCCACTCCAGAGCAACCTGATTTCCCTGCACTGCCTCAACTGCTACCCCAAGTATCAACTCACACCACGGTGGCACGTTTAACAGCCCTGTGTGAAAGCCTCGAGGGAAAGCCACCGATCCCTGTGTCAACTCGATNAACCTGATTTCCCTGCACTGCCTCAACTGCTACCCCAAGTATCAACTCACACCACGGTGGCACGTTTAACAGCCCTGTGTGAAAGCCTCGAGGGAAAGCCACCGATCCCTGTGTCAACTCGATGGGAAGCCTGACACTGCTGCTACAGCTCAGGAGGAAAGTGGACGTGCATGTCTCCAGTCGAGACGAGGCCTGACTCAGCTGTGGAGACTCCAAAGGAAACCTGAGATCCATGTCTGCACTGGAGAGGAAACCTCAGGTTCTGGCCTTGGGTCCATACGAAGGAATAGGACCTGGCACCAACTAGAGAGGAATCCTGAGAGGCCCCTCCCAACTAGCTTGGAGACTGGCCTTTCCTGAGCCCACACGAGCGCTTCCCTGAGGTCACCATCATAACTCGAGAGGAACCTGCCGCAGCTCAAGAAAAACATGGAGGTTCTCCCCTCCAGGTGAGATGAGGCACTTTTCCGCTGAGGCATCTTGAAGGAAATCACACCTTTTCTCTTGAACCACGAAAAGGTCCTTCACACCCTTGCTTCAACTCAAGAAGTTTCCCAACATACCTGTCTCCACTCAAGAGGAACTCCAAGCGTGCTGCCACAACTCAAGAGGAGTCCCCTTTCCCCCTCCTCAGCTCGAGATGAGGGTTCCTTTTCCTGCTTCATTGGGAAATGTTTCCCTGAGCTGCCCTCACATCTAAAGAGAAGGTGCTCTGCACAGGAAAGTCAAGAGGAACTCCAGGGGTCATGCCACCATGTCAAAAGACCCCCAGATATCTCAGTCCACTCCAGATGAACCTGATTTCCCTCCAATGCTTCGACTGTCACCCTAGTATTGATTCAGTCCATGGTGGCATGAGTGACAGCCCTGTGGCATCTCAAGGGAAAGCCACAGATCACTGTGTCAACTCGGCGGGAAGCATGACACTGCTGCTACAGCTCAGGAGGAAAGTGGACATGCCTGTTTCCACTGGAGACGAGGACTGACTGCCCTTTGGAGACTCCAGAGGAATCCCAAGACCCATGTCAGTACTGGAGAGGAAACCTCAGGTTCCATCCTCGGCTCCAGATGAGAACTTAGGACCCGGCACCGACTGCACAGGTATCCCGAGAGGCCCCTTGCAACTCGCATAGAGACTGGCTTTTCCTGAGGTCACACGAGCGAGTCCCTGAGGTCCCCATCCTACCTCGTGAGGAACCTGCCGCAACTCGAGTAAAACCAGGAGGTTCTCTCCTCCAGGCGTAATGAGGCCCTTTTCCACTGCGGCTTCTCGAGGGAAATCACACCTTCCCTCTTGAACCTCAAAAGGGTCTTTCACACCCTTGCAGCAACTCAAGAAGTTCCCCGACATACCTGTCTCCACTCGAGAGGATCACCGAGGATCCAACCACAGCTCAATAGGAGCCCCATTTCTCCCTCCTCTGGTTGAGATGAGGGTTCCATTACCTGCTTCATCGGGAAAGGATTCCTGGTGTTCTCGTCGCATCTCAAGAGGAGGCGCTCTCCAAAGAAAATATGAGAGGAACTCCAGGGGTCGTGCCCCCATTCCAAAAGACCCCCCACTGTCTCAGTCCACTCCAGAGGAACCTTAATTCCCTACACTGCCTCGACCGTCACCCCAAGTATCAACTCACACAATGGTGGCACGTGTGACAGCCCTGTGGGAATGCCTCAAGGGAAAGCCACAGATCCCTGTGTCAACATGACAGGAAGCCTGACACTGCTGCTACAGCTCAGGAGGAAAGCAGACGTACATTTCTCCACTTTAGACGAGGCCTGACTCCCCTGTAGAGACACCAGAGGAACCCCAAGATCCATGTCAGCACTGGAGAGGAAACCTCCGTTTCCGGCCTCAGCTCCAGACGAGGACTTAGGACCTGGCACTGATTGGAGAGGAATCCCGAGAGTCCCCTCGCAACTCACATGGAGACTGGACTTTCCTGACGCCTCACAAGCGGGTTCCTGAGGTTCCCGTCATAACTCGAGAAGAACCTGCCACAACTCGCGAAAAACCAGGAGTTTCTCCCATCTAGGCGAGATGCGGTCCATTTCCGATGCGGCGTCTCAATGGAAATCACACCTTCCCTCATGAACCTCGAAAGGGTCCTTCACACCCTTGCAGCAACTCAAGAAGTTCCCCGACATAACCGTCTCCACTCAAGAGGAACACCGAGGGTCCCACCACAACTCAAGAGGAGCCCCGTTTCCCCCTTCTACACTCGAGATGAGGTTTCCTTTCCCTGCTTCATCGGGAAAGGACTCCTGGCGTTNACCGAGGGTCCCACCACAACTCAAGAGGAGCCCCGTTTCCCCCTTCTACACTCGAGATGAGGTTTCCTTTCCCTGCTTCATCGGGAAAGGACTCCTGGCGTTCATGTCACATCTCAAGAGGAGGTGCTCTCAACAGGAAAGTCGAGAGAAACTCCAGGGATCTTTCCACCATTCCAAAATACCCTGAAATGTCTCAGTCCACTCAAGAGGAACCTGATGTCCCTGCACTGCCTCGACTGTCACCCCAGTATCGACTCACCACAGTGGCACGTGGAATAGCCCTATTCAAAAGCCTCGAGGGAGAGCCACACATGCCTGTGTCAAATCGCTGGGAAGCCTGACTCTGCTGCTACAGCTTGGGAGGAAAGAGGGCGTGGATGTCTCCACTCGAGACGAGGCATGATTCCTCTGTGGAGATTCCAGAGGAAAAAGAAAGATCCATGTCAGCACTGGAGAGGAAGCCTCTGGTTCCAGCCTAGGCTTCACATGAGGAANGGGAGGAAAGAGGGTGTGGATGTCTCCACTCGAGACGAGGCATGATTCCTCTGTGGAGATTCCAGAGGAAAAAGAAAGATCCATGTCAGCACTGGAGAGGAAGCCTCTGGTTCCAGCCTAGGCTTCACATGAGGAATTAGGATCCAGCACCGACTGGAGAGGAATCCCGAAAGGGCCCTCGCAACTTGCATGGAGACTGGTCTTTCCTGAGGCCACACGAGGGGGTCCCTGAGGTTCACGTTTTAACTCAAGAGGAACCTGCCGCAACTGAGATAAACTAGGAGGTTCTCCCCTCCAGGCGAGATGAGGCCCTTTTCCACTGTGGCATCTCGAGGGAAATCACATCTTCCCTCTTGAACCTCGAAAGGGTCCTTCACACCATTGTGGCAACTCAAGAAGTTCCATGACATACTTGTCTCCACTTAAGAGGAACACCGAGGGTCCCGCCACAACTCAAGAGGAGCCCCATTTCCCTCTCCTCCTGTCGAGATGAGAATTCCTTTCCCTGCTTCGTTAGGAAAGGATTCCCGGCATTCCCATCACATCTCAAGAGGAGGCACTCTCAACAGGAAAGTCGAGAAGAACTCCAGGGTTTGTGCTACCATTCCATAAGCCCCCCAAATGTCTCAGTCCACTTCAGAGGAAGCTGATTTCCCTGCACTGTCTCAACTGTCACCCTGAGTATTGACTCACACCACAGTGGCAAGTGTGACAGCCCTGTGGGAAAGCCTCGAGGGAAAGCCACAGATCCCTGTGTCAAGTCGATGAGAAGCCTGACACTTCTGCTACAGCTTATGATGAAAGCAGACATGCAGGTCTCCACTCAAGACGAGGCCTGACTCCCCTGTGGAGACTCCAGATGAACCCCAAGATCCGTGTCAGCACTGGAGAGGAAACCTCAGGTTCTGGCCTCAGATCCAGATGTTGACTTATGACCTGTCATCGACTGGGGAGGAAACCTGAAAGGCCCCTCGCAACTTGCATGGAGAGTGTCGTTTGCTGAGGAAACACGAGCGGGTCACTGAGGTCTCCATCGTAACTCGAGAGGAACCTGCCACAAGTTGAGAAAAACCAGGATGTTCTGCCCTCCAGGCGAGATGAGGCCATTTTCCACTGCGGGTTCACGAGGGGAATGACACCTTCCCTCTTGAACCTTGAAAGGGTCCTTCACAGCATTTTAGCAACTCAAGAAGTTCCCCGACATACCCATCTCTACTTGAGAGGAACACCGAGTGTTCCACCACAACTCAAGGGGAGCCCCGTTTCCCCCTCCTCCACTCAAGATGAGGCTTCCTTTCCCTGCTTTGTCATTAAAGGATTACCGGCATTCCCGTCGCATCTCAAGAGGAGGCGCTCTCAAAAGGAAAGCCAAGAGGAAATCCAGAGGTCTTTCCACCATTCCAAAAGACCCCCAAATGTCTCAGTCCACTCCAGAGGAACCTGATTACCCTGCACTGCCTCGTCTGTCACCCCGAGTATCGACTCACACCACGGTGGAACGTGTGATAGCCCTGTGCAAAAGCCTCAAGGGAAAGCCACAGATCCCTGTGTCAACTCGATGGGAACCCAGAAATTGCTGCCACAGCTCGGGAGGAAACAGTCGTGCATGTCTCCACTGGAGTTAGGCCTGACTCCCCTGTGCAGACTACAGAGGAACCCCAAGATTCATGTCAGCACTGGAGAGGAAACCTCAGGTTCTGGCCTTGGCTCCAGACGAGGACTTAGGACCCGGCACCAACTGGAAGGGAATCACAAGAGGCTGCTCGCAACTGGAATGGAGACTGGCCTACCCTGAGGCCACATGAGTGGGTCCCTGAGTTCCCCGTCATAACTCGAGAGGAATCTGCCACAAATCAAGCAAAACCAGGAAGTTCTCCCCTCCAGGCGAGATGAGGCCCTATTCCACTGCAGCGTCTCAAGAGAAATCACACCTTCCCTCTTGAACCTTGAAAGGGTCCATCACAAACTTGCAGCAAATCAAGAAGTTCCCCGACATACCATTGTTCACTCGAGAGGAACACCGAGGGTCCTGCCACAACTCAAATGGAGCCCCGTTTCCCTCTCATCTGCTCGAGATGAGGATTTCTTTCCCTGCTTAGTCAGGAAAGGATTCCCAGCATTCCCGTCACATCTCAATAGGAGGCGCTCTCAACAGGAAAGTCGACAGGAACTCCAGGGGTAGTTCTACCATTCCAAAAGAACCCCAAATGTCTCAGTCCACTCCAGAGGAATCTGATTTCCCTGCACTGCCTCGACTCGCACCCCGAGTATTGACTCACACCACGGTGGCACGTGTGACAGCCCTGTGGGAAAACTTCGAGGCAAACCCACAGATCCCTGTGTCAACTTGATGGGAAGCCTGACTCTGCTGCTACAGCTCGGGAGGAAAGAAGACGTGCATATTTCCACTCGAAACGAGGCATGACTCCCCTGTGGAGACTCCAGAGGAACAACAAAGATCCATGTCAGCACTGGAGAGGAAACCTCAGACTCCGGCCTAGGCTCCAGATGAGTACTTAGGACCCAGACTCACTGGAGAGGAATCCCGAGAGGGCCCATGCAACTCACATGGAGACTGGCCTTTCCTGAGGCCACACGAGTGGATCCCTGAGGTCCCCGTCGTAATTCGAGAGGAACCTGCTGCAACTTAGAAAAGCCAGGAGGTTTTCCCCTCCAGGCCAGATGAGGCCCTTTTCTGCTGCGGTGTCTCAAGGGAAATCACACCTTCCCTCGTGAACTTAGAAAGGGTCCTACACACCCTTGCAGCAACTCAAGAAGTTCCCTGACATACCCGTCTCCACTCTAGAGGGGCACCGAGGGTCCCGCCACAACTCAAGAGGAGCCCTGTTTCTCTCTCCTCCTCTCTAGATGAGGGTTCCTTTTCCTGCTTCGGTGGGAAAGGATTCCAGGCATTCCCGTCACCTCTCAAGAGGAGGTGCTCTCAACAGGAAAGTGGAGAAGAACTCCAGGGGTCATGACACCTTTCCAATTGGAAAGCAGACGTGCATGTCTCCACTCAAGATGAGGCCTGATTCCTCTTTGGAGACTACAGAGGAACCCCAAATCCATGTCAGCACTGGAGAGGAAACCTCAGTTTCTGGTCTTGGCTCCAGAAGTTGAGTTAGTACCCGGCACCGACTGGAGAGGAATTCTGAGAGGACCCTCGCAACTCACATGGAGACTGGCTTTTCCTGAGGCCACACGAGCGGGTCCCTATGGTCCCTGTCGTAATTCGAGAGGAACCAGCTGCAACTCGAGAAAAACCAGGAAGTTCTTCACTCCAGGAGAGATGAGTCCCTTCTCTGCTGTGGTGTCTCAAGGGAAATCACACCTTTCCTCTTGAACCTTGAAAAGGTCCTTCACAACTTTGCTGCAACTCAAGAAGTCCCCCGACATACCCATTTCCACTAGAGAGGAACACCAAGGGTCCACCCACAACTCAAGAGGAGCCCCGTTTCCCCCTCCTCCACTCGAGATGAGGGTTCATTTCCCTGTTTCATTGGGAAAGGATTTCCGGCATTCCCGTCGCATCTCAAGAGGAGGCACTCTCAACAGGAAAGTCCAGAGGAACTCCAGGGGTCGTGCCACCATTCCAAAAGACCCCCAAATGTCTCACTCCACTCCAGAGGAACCAGATTTCCCTTTATTTCCTCAACTGTCACACCGAGTATCGACTCACACCACGGGGGCACGTGTGACAGCCCTGTGAGAAAGCCTCGAGGGAAAGCCACAGATCCCTGGGTCAACTTGACAGGAAGCCTGACACTGATGCTACAGTTTGGGAGGAAAGAGGACATGCATGTCTCCACTCAAGACGAGGCCTGACTCCCCTGTGGAGACTCCAGAGAAACTCCAAATCCATGTCCGCACTGGAGAGGAAAGCTCAGGTTCTGGCCTCGGCTCCAAACGAGGACTCAGGACAAGGCACCGACTCTGGAGGAATCCCGAGAGATCCCTCACAACTCGCATGGAGACTGGCCTTTCCTGAGGCAACGTGAGCGGTTCCCTAAGGTCCCCATTGTAACTCGAGAGAAACTTGCCACAACTCAAGAAACACCAGGAGGCTCTCCCCTCCAGGCTAGATCATGCCCTATTCCTCAGCGGCATCTCTAGGGAAATCCACCTTCTCTCTTGAACCTCAAAAGGGTCCTTCATACCCTTGCAGCAACTCAAGAAGTTCCCTGACATACTTGTCTCCACTCGAGACAAACACCAAGTGTCCCGCCAACCCCGTTTCCCCTTCCTCCGCTCGAGATGAGGGTTCTTTTCCTTGCTTCGTAGGGAAAGGATTCGTGACATTCCCATTTCATCTCAATAGGAGGCACTCTCAACAAGTAAGTCACGAGGAACTCCAGGGGTCATGCTACTTATGAAAAGACCCCCAAATGTCTCAGTCCACTCCAGAGGAACCTGATTTCCCTGCACTGCCTCGACTGTCACCCTGAGTATCAACTCACACCACGGTGGCACGTGTGAAAACCCTGTGGGAAAGCCTCCAGGGAAAGTCACAGATCCCTGGGTCAACTCGACAGGAAGCCTAACACTGCTGCTACAGCTTGGGAGGAAAGCGGACATGCATGTCTCCACTCAAAACGAGGCATGCTTCCTCTATGGAGACTCCAGAGGGACCCCAAGATCCATGTCAGCACTGGAGAGGAAACCTCAGGTTCCTGCTTCAGGTCCTGATGAGGACTTAGGACCTTGCACCAACTGGAGAGGAATCCCGAGAGACACCTCGCAACTCACATGGAGAGTGGCCTTTCCTGAGGGCACACGAGCAGCTCCCGAGGTCCCCATCATAACTCAAGAGGAACTTACCGCAACTTGAGAAAAACCAGGAGATTTTCCCTCCAGGCCAGATGAGGCCCTTTTCTGCTGCAGTGTCTCGAGGGAAATCACTCTTTCCCTCTTGAACCTCTAAAGGGTCCTTCACACCCTTGCTGCAACTCAAGATATTTCCCGACATACCCATCTCCACTCGAAAGAAACACCAAGGGTCAGGCAAAACTCAAGAGAAGCCCCATTTCCCTTCCTCTGCTCGAGATGAGGGTTCCTTTCCCTGCTTCATCGGGAAAAGATTCCCAATGTTCCCTTTGCATCTCAAGAGGAGACGCTATCAACAGGAAAGAAAGGAACGCCAGGGATCATGCCACCAATCCAAAAGACCCCCAAATGTCTCAGTCCACTCCAGAGGAAGCTGATTTTCCTGCACTGTGTCAAATGTCGCCCTGAGTATATACTCACACCACGGTGGCACGTGTGACAGCCTTGTAGGAAAGCATCAAGGGAAAGCCACAGATCCCTGTGTCAAATCGATGGGAAGCCTGACACTGCTGCTACAGATCGGGAGGAGAGCAGACCTGCATGTCTCCACTCGAGACAAGGCCTGGCTCCCCTGTGGAGACTCCAGAGGAACCCCATGATCAATGTCAGCACTGGAGAGGAAACCTCAGGTTACAGCTCCGGTTCCAGATGAGGACATAGGACCCGGCACCGCCTGGAGAGGAATCCTGAGAGGCCCCTTGCAACTCGCATGGAGACTGGCTTTTCCTGAGGCCACATGAGCGGGTCCCTCATGTCCCCATCATAACTCTAGAGGGACCTGTCGCAAATTGAGAAAAATCAAGAGGTTTTCCCCTCCAGGCGAGATGAGGGCCTTTTCCACTGCGGCATCTCAAGCAAAATCACACCTTCCCTCTTGAACCTCGAATGGGTCCTTCATTCCCTTGCAGCAACTCAAGAAGATCCTGACATACCTGTCTCCACTCGAGAGGAACACCGAGGGACCCGCCACAACTCAAGAGGAGCACCATTTCCACCTCCTCCGCTCGAGATGAGGGATCCTTTCCCTGCTCCGTTGGGAAAGGATTTCTGGCGTTCCTGTTGCCACTCAAGAGGAGGTGCTGTTGACAGGAAAGTCGAGAGGAACTCCAGGGGTCGTTCCACCATTCCAAAAGACCNGCTCGAGATGAGGGTTCCTTTCCCTGCTTCATCGGGAAAAGATTCCCAATGTTCCCTTTGCATCTCAAGAGGAGACGCTATCAACAGGAAAGAAAGGAACGCCAGGGATCATGCCACCAATCCAAAAGACCCCCAAATGTCTCAGTCCACTCCAGAGGAAGCTGATTTTCCTGCACTGTGTCAAATGTCGCCCTGAGTATATACTCACACCACGGTGGCACGTGTGACAGCCTTGTAGGAAAGCATCAAGGGAAAGCCACAGATCCCTGTGTCAAATCGATGGGAAGCCTGACACTGCTGCTACAGATCGGGAGGAGAGCAGACCTGCATGTCTCCACTCGAGACAAGGCCTGGCTCCCCTGTGGAGACTCCAGAGGAACCCCATGATCAATGTCAGCACTGGAGAGGAAACCTCAGGTTACAGCTCCGGTTCCAGATGAGGACATAGGACCCGGCACCGCCTGGAGAGGAATCCTGAGAGGCCCCTTGCAACTCGCATGGAGACTGGCTTTTCCTGAGGCCACATGAGCGGGTCCCTCATGTCCCCATCATAACTCTAGAGGGACCTGTCGCAAATTGAGAAAAATCAAGAGGTTTTCCCCTCCAGGCGAGATGAGGGCCTTTTCCACTGCGGCATCTCAAGCAAAATCACACCTTCCCTCTTGAACCTCGAATGGGTCCTTCATTCCCTTGCAGCAACTCAAGAAGATCCTGACATACCTGTCTCCACTCGAGAGGAACACCGAGGGACCCGCCACAACTCAAGAGGAGCACCATTTCCACCTCCTCCGCTCGAGATGAGGGATCCTTTCCCTGCTCCGTTGGGAAAGGATTTCTGGCGTTCCTGTTGCCACTCAAGAGGAGGTGCTGTTGACAGGAAAGTCGAGAGGAACTCCAGGGGCCGTGCCACCATTCCAAAAGACCCCCAAATGTCTCATTCCACTCCAGAGGAACCTGATTTCCCTGCAGTGCCTTGACTGTCATCTCGAGTATCGACTCATACCATGGTGGCACGTGTGAAAGCCCTGTGGGAAAGCCTCGAAGGAAAACCACAGATCCTTGTGTCAACTCGATGGGAAGCCTGACACTGCTGCTACAGCTCGGGAGGAAAGCAGACGTGAATGTTTCCACTCGAGACGATGCCTGATTCCCCTGTTGAAACTCCAGAGAAACCCCAAGATCCATGTTAGCACTGGAGAGGAAACAGTTTATGGACTCGGCTCCATACGAGGACTTAGGACCCGGCACTGACTAGAGTGGAATCCTGTTAAGCCCTTCACAACTCTCATGGAGACTGGCCTTTCCTGGGTCCACACAAGTGGGTCCCTGAGGTCCCCCTCATAACTCGAGTCGAACCTGCCGAAACTCGAAAAAAACCAGGAGGTTCCCCCCTTCAGTCAAGATGAGGCCCTTTTCTGCTCCGGAGTCCCAAGGGAAATCACACCTTTGCTCTTGAACCTCAAAAGTGTGATTCACACCCTTGCAGCAAATCAAGAAGTTCACCAACATACCCATCTCCATGCGAGAGGAACACTGATGGTCCTGCAACAACCGAAGAACAGCCCCGTTACCCCTCCTCCATTCGAGATGAGGGTTCCTTTGCCTGATTCGTTGGGAAACAGTTCCTGGCATTCCCGTCGCATCTCAAGAGGAGTCACTCTAAACAGGAATGTCAAGAGGAACTCCAGGGGTCGTTCCACCATTCCAAAAAACCCAAAATATCTCAGTCCACTCCAGCGGAACCAGATTACCCTGCACTGCCTCGACTGTCACCCCGAGTATCGACTCACACCACGGTGGCACGTGTGAGAGCCCTGTGGGAAAGCCTCGAGGGAAAGCCACAGATCCCTGTGTCAACTTCACGGGAAGCCTGACACTGCTGCTACAGCTTGGGAGGGAAGAGGATGTTCATGTCTCCACTCGAGATGAGGCCTGACTCACCTGTGGAGACTTCACAGGTACTGCAGGATCCATGTCAGCACTGGAGGGGAAACCTCAAGTTCCGGCCTTGGCTCTAGACGAGGATGTAGGACCCACCACCGACTGGAGAGGAATCCTGAGAGGCCCCTCGCAACTCACATGGAGACTGGCCTTTCCTGAGGCCTCAGGAGTGCGTCCCTGAGGTCACCGTTGTAACTTGAGAGGAACTGGCCACAACTAGAGAAAAACCAGGAATTTTTCCCCTCCAGGCGAGATGAGACCCTTTTCTGCTTTGGCTTCTCGAGGGAAATTACACCTTCCCTCTTGAGCCTCAAAAGGCTCCTTCACACCCTTGCAGCAACTCAAGAAGTTCCCCAACATACCCGTCTCCACTCGAGAGGAACACCGAGGGTCCCACCACAACTCAAAAGGAGCACCATTTCCCCCACCTAACCTCGAGATGAGGGTTCCTTTCCCTGCTTCGTCGGGAAAGGATTCCCGGCGTTCCCATCGCATCTCAAGACAAGGCGTTCTCAACAGGAAAGTCGAGAGGAACTCCAGGGGTCGTGCCACCATTCCAAAAGACCACTAAATGTCCAAGTCCACTCCCTAGGAACCTGAATTCCCTGCACTGACTCGACTGTTACCCCGAGTATCGACTTACACCACAGCGGCACGTGTGACATCCCTGTGGGAAAGCCTCGAAGTAAAGCCACAGATCCCTGTCTCAAATCAACGGGAAGACTGACACTGCTGCTACAGCTTGGGAGGAAAGCGGACGTGCATGTCTCCACACAATGTGAGGCCTGATTCCCCAGTGGAGACTCCAGAGGAACCCAAAGATCCATGTAAGCACTGCAGAGGAAAACTCAGGTTCTGGCCTGGCTCCACAGAGGACTTAGGACATGACATCGACTGGAGAGGAATTCCAAGAGGCCGTTCGCCACTTGTATGGAGACTGGCCTTTCCTGAGGCCACATGAGCAGGTACTTTAGGTTCCCATCTAACTCGAGAGGAAATGCTGGAACTCGAGAAAAACCAGGAGGTTCTCCCCTCCTGGTGAGACGAGGCACTTTTCTGCTGCAGTGTCACTAGGGAAATCCCACCTTCCGTCTTGAACCTCGAAAGGGACCTTCACACCCTTGCAGCAACTCAAGAAGTTGCCCAACATGCCTGTCTCCACTCGAGAGGAACATCGAGGGTCCAGCCACAATTCAAGAGGAGCCCCGTTTCCCCCTCCTGTGCTCGAGATGAGAGTTCTTTCCTTGCTTCATCGGGAAAGGATTCCCGGAGTTCCTGTCACATCTCAAGAGGAGGCGCTCTCAAAAGGAAAATGGAGAGGAACTCCATGGGTCGTGCCACCATTAAAAAGACCCCCAAATGTCTCAGTCCACTCCAGAGAAACTTGATTTCCCTGCATTNGGAGGCGCTCTCAAAAGGAAAATGGAGAGGAACTCCATGGGTCGTGCCACCATTAAAAAGACCCCCAAATGTCTCAGTCCACTCCAGAGAAACTTGATTTCCCTGCATTGCCTCGACTGTCACCACGAGTATTGGCTCACACCACGGTGGAACGTGTGACAGCCCTGTGGGAAAGCCTGGAGGGAAAGCCACAGATCCCTGTGTCAACTCGAAGGGAAGCCTGACACTGCTTCTACAGCTTGGGAGGAAAGTGGACGTGCCTGTCTCCACACAATGTGAGGCCTGAATCCCCTGTGGAGGCTCTAGAGGAACCCCAGGACCCATGTCAGCACTGGAGAGGAAAACTCAGTTTCCGGCCTTGGCTCCAGACGAGGACTTAGGTCCCCGCACCGACTGGAGAGGAATCCCGAGAGGCCCCTCGCAACTCACATGGAGACTGACCTTTCCTGAGGCCACACGAGCGGGTCCCTGAGGTCCCCATCATAAATCGACAGTAACCTGCCACAACTTGACAAAAACCAGGAGGTTCTAAACTCCAAGTGAGATGAGTCCCTTTTCCGCTGCGGCATCTCGAGGGACATCACACCTTCTCTATTGAATCTCGAAAGGGCCCTTCACACCATTACAGCAACTGAAGAAGTTCCCCGACATATCCATATCCACTCGAGGGAAACACCATTGGTCCCGCCACAACTCAAGAAGAGCCCCATTTCCCCCTCCTCCACTCGAGATGAGTGTTCTTTCCCTGCTTCGTAGTGAAAGGATTCTGGCTGTTCCCGTCGTATCTCAAGAGGAAGTGCTATCCACAGGAAAGTCGAGAGGAACTCCAGGGGTCATGCCACCATTCCAAAGACCCCCAAATGTCTCAGTCCACTCCAGAGGAACCTGCTTTCCCTGCACTGCCTCGACTGTCACACCGAGTATCGACTCACACCACGGTGGCACGTGTGACAGCCGTGAAGCAAAGCCTCGAGGGAAAGACACAGATCTCTGTGTCAACTCGATGGGAAGCCTGACACTGATGCTACACTCAGGAGGAAAGCAGACATGCATGTCTCCACACGAGACAGGCCTGACTCCCCTGTGGAGACTCCAGAGGAACCCCAAGATCCATGTCAGCACTGGAGAGCAAACCTCAGGTTCCTGCCTCGGCTACAGATGAGGACTTAGGACCCGGAACCAACTGCAGAGGAATCCCGAGAGACCCCTCACAACTTGCATGGAGACTGGCCTTTCCTGGGGCCACACGAGCAGGTCCCTTAGGTCCCCGTCATAACTCCAGAGGAACCGGCTGCAACTGGAGAAACACCAGGCGGTTCTCCCCTCAAGGCGAGATGAGGCCTTTTTCCGCTGCTGCATCTAGAGTGAAATCCACCTTCCCTCTTGAACCTCGAAAGGGTCCTTCACACCCTTGCAGCAACTCAAGAAGTTCCACGACATTCCTGTCTCCACTCGAGATGAACACCGAGGGTCCCACCAACATCAGGAGTAGTCCCGTTTCCCACTCCTCCACTCAAGATAAGGGTTCCTTTCCTTGATTCATAGGGAAATGATTCCCCGCATTTCCGTCACATCTCAAGAGGAGGCGCTATCAAAAGGTAAGTCTCGAGGAACTCCGGGGGTCGTGCCATCTTTGAAAAGACCCCCAAATGGCTCAGTCCACTCCAGAGGAACCCGATTTCCCTGCACTGCCTCGACTGTCACCCCGAATATCGACTCACACCACGGTGGCACGTGTGACAACCCTGTGGGAAAGCCTCCAGGGAAAGCCACAGATCCCTGGCTCGACTTGATAGGAAGCCTGACACTGCTGCTACAGCTTGGGAGGAAAGCGGACGTGTGTGTCTCCACTCGAGATGATGCCTGACTTCCCCGTGGAGACTCCAGAGGAACCCCAAGATCCAAGTCAGCACTGGAGAGGAAACCTCAGGTTCCTGCTTTGGCTCCTGATGAGGACTTAAGACCTTGCACCGACTGGAGAGGAATCCCGAGAGAAACCTCGCAACTCGCATGGAGACTGGCCTTTCCTGAGGCCACACGAGCGGATCCCTGAGGTCCCCGTCATAACTTGAGAGGAACCTGCCACAACTAGAGAGAAACCAGGAGGTTCTCCTGTCCAGCCGAGACGAGTCCCTTTTCCGCTGCAGCATCTCGAGGGACATCACACCTTCCCTCTTGAACCTCGAAAGGGTCCTTCACACCCTTGCAGCAACTCAACAAGTTCCGTGACATACCTGTCTCCACTCGATAGGAAACCCAGGCTCCCTCCACAACTCAAAAGGAGCCCCGTTTCCCCATCCTTCACTCGAGATGAGAGTTCCTTTCACTGCTTCTTTGGGAAAGGATTCCCGGGGTTCCCATCTTATCTCAAGAGGAGGTTCTCTCTACATGTAAGCCGAGAGGCACTCCAGGGGTCATGCCGCCATTCCAAAAGACCCCTAAATGTCTCAGGCCACTCCAGATGAGCCTGTTTTCTCTACACTGCTTTGACTGTCACCCTGATTATCGACTCACACGACGGTTTCATGGGTGACAGCCCTGTGGAACCTCGAGGGAAAGCCACAGACACCTGTGTCAACTCAACGGGCAGCCTGACCCTTCTGCTACCTACACTTCAGAAGGAAAGTGGACGTGGACGTCTCCACTCGAGAGTAGGCCTTACTCCCCTGTGGAGACTCCAGAGGAACCCCAAGATCCATGTCAGCATGGGAGAGGAAGCCTCCGGTTCTGGCCTCGGGTCCAGAAGAGGACTTAGGACTCGGCACTGACTGGTGGGGAATCCCGAGAGGCCCCTCGCAACTCGCATGGAGATTTGCTTTGCAGAGGCCACCTGAGCAGGTCCCTGAGTTCCCCGTCGTAACTCGAGAGGAACCTGCTGCAACTCGAGAAAAACTAGGAGGTTCTCCCCTCCAGGCGAGATGAGGCCCTTTTCTGCTGCAGCATCTCGAGGGAAATCACACCTTCCCTCTTGAACCTCGAAAGGGTCCTTCACACCCTTGCAGCAACTCAACAAGTTCCGTGACATACCTGTCTCCACTCGATAGGAAACCCAGGCTCCCTCCACAACTCAAAAGGAGCCCCGTTTCCCCATCCTTCACTCGAGATGAGAGTTCCTTTCACTGCTTCTTTGGGAAAGGATTCCCGGGGTTCCCATCTTATCTCAAGAGGAGGTTCTCTCTACATGTAAGCCGAGAGGCACTCCAGGGGTCATGCCGCCATTCCAAAAGACCCCTAAATGTCTCAGGCCACTCCAGATGAGCCTGTTTTCTCTACACTGCTTTGACTGTCACCCTGATTATCGACTCACACGACGGTTTCATGGGTGACAGCCCTGTGGAACCTCGAGGGAAAGCCACAGACACCTGTGTCAACTCAACGGGCAGCCTGACCCTTCTGCTACCTACACTTCAGAAGGAAAGTGGACGTGGACGTCTCCACTCGAGAGTAGGCCTTACTCCCCTGTGGAGACTCCAGAGGAACCCCAAGATCCATGTCAGCATGGGAGAGGAAGCCTCCGGTTCTGGCCTCGGGTCCAGAAGAGGACTTAGGACTCGGCACTGACTGGTGGGGAATCCCGAGAGGCCCCTCGCAACTCGCATGGAGATTTGCTTTGCAGAGGCCACCTGAGCAGGTCCCTGAGTTCCCCGTCGTAACTCGAGAGGAACCTGCTGCAACTCGAGAAAAACTAGGAGGTTCTCCCCTCCAGGCGAGATGAGGCCCTTTTCCGCTGCAGCATCTCGAGGGACATCACACCTTCTCTATTGAATCTCGAAAGGGTCCTTCACACCATTGCAGCAACTGAAGAAGTTCCCTGACATACCCATATCCACTCGAGAGGAACACGGAAGGTTCCACCAAAAGCAAGCAGAGCCCCGTTTCCCCCTCCTCTGGTCGAGATGAGGGTTCCTTTCCTTGTTTCGTCAGGAAAGAATTCCTGTTGTTCTCGTCACATCTCAAGAGGAGTTTTTCTCAACAGGGAAGTCGAGAGGAACTCCAAGTGTCGTGCCACTATTCCAAAAGTCCCCCAGATGTCTCAGTCCACTCTAGATCAACCTGATTTCCCTGCACTGCTTTGAATGTCACCCCGAGTATCAACTCACACCATGGTGGCACGTGTGACAGCTGTGAAGGAAAACCTCGAGGGAAAGTCACAGATCCCTGTGTCAACTCGTCGGGAAGCCTGACCCTGCTGCTACACTCGGGAGGAAAGTAGATGTGCATGTCTCCATACGAGACGAAGCCTGACTCCCCTGTGGAGACTCGAGAGGAACCCCAAAATCCATGTCAGCACTGGAGAGGAAAACTCAGGTTCCCGCCTCGGCTCCAGATGAGGACTTAGGACCTGGCACCGACTGGAGAGGATTCCCAAGAGACCCCTCGTAACTCACATGGAGACTGGCCTTTCTTGGGGCCACACAAGCAGGTCCCTGAGGTCCCCATCGTAACTCCAGAGGAACATGCTACAACTGGAGAAACACCAGGCGGTTCTCCCCTCGAGGCGAGATGAGGCCATTTTCCACTGCTGCATCTCGAGTGAAATCCACCTTCCCTCTTGAACCTCGAAAGGGTCCTTCACACCCTTGCAGCAACTCAGGAAGTTCCCCGTCATACCTGTCTCCACTAAAGACGAACACCGAAGCTCCTGCCAAACTGAGGAGTTACCACGTTTCCCCCTCCTCTGCTCGAGAGGAGGGTTCCTTTCCCTGCTTCACCGGGAAAGGATTCCAGGCATTCCTGTCGCATCTCAAGATTAGGCACTCTCAACAGGAAAGTCGAGAGAAACTCGAGGGGTCATGCCACCATTCCAAAAGATCCCAAAAAATCTCAGTCCACTCCAGAGGAACCTGATTTCCCTGCACTGCGTTGACTGTCACCTGAAGTATCGACTCACACCACGGTGGCACGTGTGACAGCCCTGTGGGAAAGCCTGGAGGGAAAGCCACAGATCCCTGTGTCAACTCGATGGGAATTCTGACACTGCTGCTACAGCTTGGGAGGAAAGCAGAAGTGCATGTCTCACTACAAAACGAGGCCTGACTCCCCTGTGGAGACACCAGAGGAACCCCAAAATCCATGTCATCACTGGAGAGGAAACCTCAGGTTCTGGCCTTGGCTCCAAACGAGGACTTAGGACAAGGCACCGACTCTAGATGAATCCTGAGAAATCCCTCGCAACTTGCATGGAGACTGGCCTTTCCTGAGGCCACATGAGTGGTTCACTGAGGTCCCCATTGTAACTCGACAGGAACCTGCCACAACTCAAGAAACAACAAGAGGTTCTCCCCTCCAGGTGAGATCAAACCCTATTCCTCAGTGGCGTCTCTAGGGAAATCCGCCTTCCCTCTTGAACCTCAAAAGGGCCCTCACACCCTTGCAGCAACTCAAGAAGTTCCCTGACGTACCCATCTCCACTCGAGACGAACACTGAGTGTCCCGCCAACCTCAGGAGGAACCTCGTTTCCCCCTCCACTGCTCGAGATGAGGATTCTTTACCTTGTTTCATAGGGAAAGGATTTGCAGCATTCCCATCTCATCTCAAGAGGAGGCGCTCTCAACAGGTAAGTCACGAGGAACTCCAGGGGTCATGCCACCTTTGAAAAGACCCCCAAATGTCTCAGTCCACTCCAGAGGAACCTGATCTCCCTGCACTGCTTCGACTGTCACCCCGAGTATCTACACACACCACAGTGGCATTTGTGACAGCCCTGTGGGAAAGCTTCGAGGGAAAGCCACAGATCCTTGGGTCAACTCGACAGGAAGCCTAACACTGCTGCTACAGCTTGGGAGGAAAGCGGACATGCATGTCTCCACTCAAAACGAGGCATGCTTCCTCTATAGAGTCTCCAGAGGTACCCCAAGATCCNACTCGACAGGAAGCCTAACACTGCTGCTACAGCTTGGGAGGAAAGCGGACATGCATGTCTCCACTCAAAACGAGGCATGCTTCCTCTATAGAGTCTCCAGAGGTACCCCAAGATCCATGTCAACACTGGAGAGGAAACCTCAGTTTCCTGCTTCGGGTCCTGATGAGGACTTAGGACCTTGCACCAACTGGAGAGGAATCCCGAGAGAAACCTTGCAACTCGCATGGAGACTGGCCTTTCCTGAGGCCACATGAGGGGCTCCCAAGGTCCCCATCATAACTCGAGAGGAACTTGCCGCAACTCTAGAAAAACCAAGGGGTTTTCCCTCCAGGCCAGATGAGGCCCTTTTCTGCTGCAGCGTCTCGAGGGAAATCACATCTTCCCTCTTGAAACTCGAAAGGGTCCTTCACACCCTTGCTGCAAATCAAGAAATTCCCTGACATACCCATCTCCACTCGAGGGAAACACCAAGGGTCAGGCAAAACTCAAGAGAAGCCCCGTTTCCCCTCCTCCAATAGAGATGAGTGTTCCTTCCCCTGCTTCATCAGGAAAAGATTACCGATGTTCCCATTGCATCTCAAGAGGAGATACTATCAACAGGAAAGAAGAGAGGAATGTCAGGGATTGTGCCACCAATCCAAAAGACCCCCAAATGTCTCAGTCCACTCCAGAGGAAGCTGATTTTCCTGCACTGTGTCAAATGTCACCCCGAGTATATACTCACACCATGGTGGCATGTGTGACAGCCCTGTGGGAAAGCATCAAGGGAAAGCCACTGATCCCTGAGTCAACTCGATGGAGGCCTGACACTGCTGCTACAGTTCATGAGGAACGTGGACGTGCACGTCTCCACTTGAGACGAGACCTGACTCCCCTCTGGAGAGTCCCTAGGGACCCCAAGTTCCATGACAGCACTGGAGATGAAACCTCAGTTTTTGGCCTCAGCTCCAGACGTGGACTTAGGACTGGGCACTGACTGGAGAGGAATCCTGAGAGGCCCCTCGCAAATCTCATGGAGACTGGCCTTTCCTGAGGCCACACGAGCGGGTCCCTGAGGTCCCCATCGTAACTCAAGAGGAACCGGCCGCCACTTGATAAAAACCAGGAGGTTCTCCTGTCCAGGCAACATGAGGCCCTTTTCCACTGTGGCAACTCGAGGGAAAATCAGACCTTCCCTCTTGAACCTCGAAACGGTCCTTCACACCTTTGCACCATCTCAAGAAGTTCCCCGACATACCCGTCTCCACATGAGAGGAACACCCAGGCTCCCTCCACAACTCAAAAGGAGCCCCGTTTCCCCATCCTCTGCTCGAGATGAGAGTTCATTTCCCTGATTCTTTTGGAAAGGATTCCCGGTGTTCCCGTCTTAGCTCAAGAGGAAGCGCTCTCTACAGGTAAGCTGAGAGGAACTCCAGGGGTCATTCCACCATTCCAAAAGACCCCCAAAAGTCTCAGTCCNATTCTTTTGGAAAGGATTCCCGGTGTTCCCGTCTTAGCTCAAGAGGAAGCGCTCTCTACAGGTAAGCTGAGAGGAACTCCAGGGGTCATTCCACCATTCCAAAAGACCCCCAAAAGTCTCAGTCCACGCCATAGGAACCTGATTTCCCTATACTGCCTCTACTATCACCCCGAGTATCCACTCACACCATAGTGGCATGTGTAACAGCCCTGTGGCAAAGCCTCAAGGGAAAGCCACAGATCCCTGTGCAACTCGACGGGATACAGCTCGGGAGGAAAGCCTGACACTGCTGATACAACTCGGGAGGAAAGTGGACGTGCATGTCTCCACTCGAGATGAGGCCTGACTCCCCTCTGGAGACTCCAGAGGAATCCCAAGATGCATGTCAGCACTGAAGAAGAAACCTCAGGTTCCAGCCTCGGCTCCAGAGAGGTCTTAATACCTGGGAGTGACTGGAGAGGAATCCCAAGAGGCCCTTCACCACTCACATGGAGACTGGCCTTTCCTGAGGCCACACGAGCGGGTCCCTGAGGTCCCTTTCGTAACTCGAGAGGAACCTGCCGCAACTTGAGAAAAACCAGGAAGTTCTCCCCTCTTGGCGAGATGAGACACTTTTCCGCTGTGGCATCTCAAGGGAAATCACACCTTCCCTCTTGAACCTCGAAAGGGTCCTTCACACCCTTGCAGCAACTCAACAAGTTCCGTGACATACCTGTCTCCACTCGATAGGAAACCCAGGCTCCCTCCACAACTCAAAAGGAGCCCCGTTTCCCCATCCTTCACTCGAGATGAGAGTTCCTTTCACTGCTTCTTTGGGAAAGGATTCCCGGGGTTCCCATCTTATCTCAAGAGGAGGTTCTCTCTACATGTAAGCCGAGAGGCACTCCAGGGGTCATGCCGCCATTCCAAAAGACCCCTAAATGTCTCAGGCCACTCCAGATGAGCCTGTTTTCTCTACACTGCTTTGACTGTCACCCTGATTATCGACTCACACGACGGTTTCATGGGTGACAGCCCTGTGGAACCTCGAGGGAAAGCCACAGACACCTGTGTCAACTCAACGGGCAGCCTGACCCTTCTGCTACCTACACTTCAGAAGGAAAGTGGACGTGGACGTCTCCACTCGAGAGTAGGCCTTACTCCCCTGTGGAGACTCCAGAGGAACCCCAAGATCCATGTCAGCATGGGAGAGGAAGCCTCCGGTTCTGGCCTCGGGTCCAGAAGAGGACTTAGGACTCGGCACTGACTGGTGGGGAATCCCGAGAGGCCCCTCGCAACTCGCATGGAGATTTGCTTTGCAGAGGCCACCTGAGCAGGTCCCTGAGTTCCCCGTCGTAACTCGAGAGGAACCTGCTGCAACTCGAGAAAAACTAGGAGGTTCTCCCCTCCAGGCGAGATGAGGCCCTTTTCTGCTGCGGCATCTCGAGGGAAATCACACCTTCCCTCTTGAACCTCGAAAGGGTCCTTCACACCCTTGCAGCAACTCAACAAGTTCCGTGACATACCTGTCTCCACTCGATAGGAAACCCAGGCTCCCTCCACAACTCAAAAGGAGCCCCGTTTCCCCATCCTTCACTCGAGATGAGAGTTCCTTTCACTGCTTCTTTGGGAAAGGATTCCCGGGGTTCCCATCTTATCTCAAGAGGAGGTTCTCTCTACATGTAAGCCGAGAGGCACTCCAGGGGTCATGCCGCCATTCCAAAAGACCCCTAAATGTCTCAGGCCACTCCAGATGAGCCTGTTTTCTCTACACTGCTTTGACTGTCACCCTGATTATCGACTCACACGACGGTTTCATGGGTGACAGCCCTGTGGAACCTCGAGGGAAAGCCACAGACACCTGTGTCAACTCAACGGGCAGCCTGACCCTTCTGCTACCTACACTTCAGAAGGAAAGTGGACGTGGACGTCTCCACTCGAGAGTAGGCCTTACTCCCCTGTGGAGACTCCAGAGGAACCCCAAGATCCATGTCAGCATGGGAGAGGAAGCCTCCGGTTCTGGCCTCGGGTCCAGAAGAGGACTTAGGACTCGGCACTGACTGGTGGGGAATCCCGAGAGGCCCCTCGCAACTCGCATGGAGATTTGCTTTGCAGAGGCCACCTGAGCAGGTCCCTGAGTTCCCCGTCGTAACTCGAGAGGAACCTGCTGCAACTCGAGAAAAACTAGGAGGTTCTCCCCTCCAGGCGAGATGAGGCCCTTTTCTGCTGCGGCATCTCGAGGGAAATCACACCTTCCCTCTTGAACCTCGAAAGGGTCCTTCACACCCTTGCTGAAACTCAAGAAGAACACTGACATACCCGTCTCCACTCGAGAGGAACACCAAGGGTACTGCCACAACACAAGAGGAGCCCCATTTCCCCCTCCTCCGCTCAAGATGAGGGCTCCTTCCCTGCATCACCAGGAATGGATTCCAGACATTCCCGACGCATCTCAAGAGGAGGCTTCTCAACAGGAAAGTCGAGAGGAACTCCAGGGGTCATGCCACCATTCCAAAAGACAGCCAAATATCTCAGTTCACTCCAGATTAACCAGATCCCTTGCACTGCCTCAACTGTCACCCCAAGTATTGACACACACCATGGTGGCACTTGTGACAGTCCTGTGAGAAAGCCTCAAGGGAAAGCCACAGATCCCTGTGTCAATTCAATGGGAAGCCTGACACTGCTGCTACATCTCGGAAGGGAAGCCGTCGTGCATATCTCCACTCGAGACTAGGCCTGACTCCCATTTGGAGATACCACAGGAACCCCAAGATCCATGTCAGCACTGGAGAGGAAATTTCAGGTTTCGACCTTGGCTCCACAGGAAGTTTTAGGACCCAGCACCAACTGGAAAGGAAACCTGAGAGGCCCCTCGCTACTCGTATGGAGACTGGCCTTTCCTGAGGCCACACAAGCGGGTCCCTGAGGTCCCCATCATAACTTGAGAGGAACCTGAAGAAACTCGAGAAAAACCAGGAGATTCTCCCCTCCAGGCGATATGAGACCCTTTCCTGCTGCGGCATCTCCAGGGAAATCACACCTTCTTTCTTAAACCCCGAAAGTGTCCTTTGCACCCTTGCTGCAACTCAAGAAGTTCCGCAACATAGCAGTCTCCACTAGCGAGAAACACCAAGGGTGCCAACCTCAATAGGAACCCCGTTTCCCCCTGCTTCACAGGAGATGAGGGTTCTTTTCCCTGCTTTGTCGGGAAAGGATTCCCAGCATTCCCGTCGCATCTCAAGAGGATGCTCTCTCAACAGGAATGTCAAGAGGAACTCCAGTGGTCGTACCACCATTCAAAAATACCCCCAAATGACTCAGTCCACTCCAGAGGAACCTGATTTCCCTGCATTGTGTAGACTGTAACCCAGAGTATCGACTTACACCACGATGGCACGTGTGACAGACCTGTGGGAAAACCTCCAGGGAAAGCTGCAGATCCCTGTGTCAAATTGACGGGAAGCCTGACACTGCTACTACAGCTCAGGAGGAAAGCGGACGTGCATGTCTCCACTCAAGATGAGGCCTGACTCCCCTGTGGAGACTCCAAAGGAACCCCAAGATTCATGTCAGCACTGGAGAGGAAACCTTAGGTTCCAGCCTCAGATCCAGATGAGGACTATGACCCGGCACCGACTGGAGAGGAATCCCAAGAGGCTCCTCCCAACTCACATGAAAATGGCCTTTCCAGAGGCCACACGAATGGGTCCCTGAGGTCCCGTCATAACTTGAGAGGAACTGCCACAACTGGAAAAAATCAGGAGGTTCTCACCTCCAGGCGAGATGAGGCCCTTTTCCACTGTGGCATCTTGAGGGAAATCACACCTTCACTCTTGAACCTTGAAATGGCCCTTCACACCCTTGCAGCAACTCAAAAAGTTCCCTGTCATACCGGGCTCCATTTTTATGGAACACCGAGGGTCCTGCCACAAATGAAGAGGAGCCCTGTTTCCCCCTACTCTGCTTGAGATGAGGGTTCCTTTCACTGCTTCATTGGAAAAGGATTCCTGGAGTCCCGTTGCATCTCAAGAGGATGCGCTCTCAACATCAAAGTCTAGAGGAACTCCAGGGAACGTGCCACCATTCCAAAAGCCCCCCAATGTCTCAGTCCACTCCAGAGAAACTGATTTTGTTGCAGTGCCTCAACTGTCACCCCAAGTATCAACTCACACCAGGGTGGCACTTGTGACAGCCCTGTGGGAAAGCCTTGAGGGAAAGCCACAGATCCCTTTGTCAACTCGGTGGTAAGCCTGACACTGCTGCTGCAGCTCGGGAGGAAAGAGGACGTGCATTTCTCCACTCAAGGAGAGTACTGACTCCCCTGTGGAGACTCCAGAGAAACCCCAAGATCCATGTCAGCAGTGGAGAAGAAATCTCATGTTCTGGTCTCGGCTCCAGAAGAGGACTTAGGACCTTTCACCACCTGGAGAGGATCCCCAAGAAACCCCTCACAACTCGCATGGAGACTGGCCTTTCCTGAGGCCACATGAGGAGGTCGCTGAGGTCCCCATCATAACTCGAGAGGAACCTGCCACAACTTGAGAAAAACCAGGAGGTTGTCCCCTCCAGGCGAGATGAGGCCGTTTTCCACTGTGGCGTCTCAAGGGAAATCACACCTTCCCTTTTGAACCTCAAAAGGGTCCTTCACACTCTTGCTGCAACTCAAGAAGTTCCCCGACATACCCGTCTCCACTCAATAGGAATACTGAGGGTCCCGTCAAACTCAAGAGCAGCCCCGTTTCCCCCTCCTCCACTCGAGATGAGGGTTCCTTTCACTGCTTCATCGGGAAAGGATTCCCGGCGTTCCTGTCTCATCTCAAGAGGAGGCGCTCTCCACAGGAAAGACGAGAGGAACTCCAGGTGTCATGCCACCATTCAAATAGATCCCCCAATGTCTCAGTCCACCCCAGAGGAAGTTGATTTCCCTGCACTGACTTGACTGTCACCCAGAATATTGACTCACACCATGNGCTCTCCACAGGAAAGACGAGAGGAACTCCAGGTGTCATGCCACCATTCAAATAGATCCCCCAATGTCTCAGTCCACCCCAGAGGAAGTTGATTTCCCTGCACTGACTTGACTGTCACCCAGAATATTGACTCACACCATGGTGGCATGTGTGACAGCCCTGTGGGAAAGCCTCGAGTGAAAGCCACAGATCCTTGGGTCAACTCGACGGGAAGCTTGACACTGCTGCTGCAGCTCGGGAGGGAAGCGGACGTGCATGTCTCCACTCGAGATGATGCCTGACTTCCCCGTGGAGACTCCAGAGGAACCCCAAGATCCAAATCAGCACTGGAGAGGGAAACTCAGGTTCCGGCCTCGGCTCCAGACGAGGACTTAAGACCCGGAAACGACTGGAGAGAAATCCCTAAAGGCCCCTCACAACTCACATGGAGACTGGCCTTTCCTGAGGCCACATGAGTGGCTCCCTTAATTCCCCATTGTAACTCGAGGGGAACCTGCCACAACTCGAGAAAAACCGGGAGGTTCTCCCCTCCAGGCAAGATGAGGCCCTTTCCCACTGTGGCGTCTCGAGGGAAATCTCACCTTCCCTCTTGAACCTAGAAAGGGTCCTTCACACCCTTGCTGAAACTCAATAGGTTCCCTGACATACCCATCTCCACTCGAGATGAACAACCAGGGTCCCACCACAACTCAAGAGGAGCCCCATTTCCCCCTTCTCTGCTCGAGATGAGGTTTCCTTTCCCTGCTTCGTTCGGAAAGGATTCCCGGTGTTCCCGTCATATCTCAAGAGGAGGCGCACTCAACAGTAAAGTCGAGAGGAACACCAGGGGTCATGCCACCAATCCAAAACACCTCCAAATGTGTCAGTCCACTGCAGATGAACTGCACTGCCTCGACTGTCACCCCAATAATTGACTCATAGCACGTGGCACGTGTAACAGCCCTGTGAGAAAGCCTCAAGGGAAAGCTACAGATCCCTGTGTTAGTTCGATGGGAAGCCTGACACTGCTGCTCCAGCTCGGGAGGAAAGCATACGTGCATGTCTCCACTGGACACAAGGCCTGACTCCTCTGTGGAGATTCCAGAGGAAACCCAAGATCCATGTCAGCAATGGAGAGGAAACCTCAGGTTCCAGCCTCGGAGCCAAATGAGGAGTTAGGACCCGGCACCGCCTGGAGAGGAATCCTGAGAGGCCCGTCGCAACTTGCCTGGAGACTGGCCTTTCCATGAAGCCACACGAGTGGGTCCCTGAGGTCCCCATCATAACTCGAGAGGAACCTGGCCCAACTCGAGAAAAACCAGGGGTTCTCCACTCCAGGCGAGATGAGGTCTTTTTCTGCTGTGGCATCTCGAGGGAAATCACCGAGGGTCCTGCCACAGCTCAAGTGGTGCACCGTTTCCCCCTCCTCCACCCAAGAAGAGGGTTCCTTTCCCTGCTTCCTCGCGAAAGCATTCCCGGTGTTCCCGTCGCATCTAAAGCGGAGACGCTTTCAACAGGAAAGTCGACAGGAAATCCAGGGGTGGTGCCACCATTCCCAAAGACCCCCAAATTTCTCAGTTCACTCCAGGGATCCTGATTTCCCTGCACTTCCTCGACTGTCACCCCGANACAGGAAAGTCGACAGGAAATCCAGGGGTGGTGCCACCATTCCCAAAGACCCCCAAATTTCTCAGTTCACTCCAGGGATCCTGATTTCCCTGCACTTCCTCGACTGTCACCCCGAGTATCGACTCACACCATGATGGCACGTGTGACAGCCCTGTGGGAAAGCCTCGAGGAAAAGCCACAGATCCCTGTGTCAACGCGATGGGAAGCCTGACACTGCTGCTACAGCTCGGGAGGAAAGCGGACATGCATGCCTCCACTCAGTGTGAGGCCTGATTCCCCTGTGGAGACTCCAGAGGAACCCCAAGATACATGTCAGCACTGGAGAGGAAACCACAGGTTCCGGCCTCGGCTCCAGACCAGGACTTAGGACCCGGCACCGACTGCAGCAGAATCTCGCATGGAGACTGGCCTTTCCTGAGGCCAAACGAGTGGGTCCCTGAGGTTCCTGTCGTAACTCGAGAGGAACCTACGGCAACTCATGAAAAACCAGGAGGTTCTCCCCTCCAGGCAAGATGAGGCCCTTTTCCGCTGCAGGGTCTCAAGGGAAATCACACCTTCCCTCTTGATCCTCGAAAGGGTCCTTCCCACGCTTGCAGCAACTCAAAAAGTTCCCCGACATACCCGTCTCCACTCGAGCGGAACACCGAGGGTCCTGCCAGAACTCAACAGGAGCCCCGTTTCCCCATCCTCCACTCGAGATGAGAGTTCCTTAACTTTTTTCATCGGGAAAGGTTTCCCGGTGTTCCTGTCCCATCTCAAGAGGAGGCGCTCTCCACAGGAAAGATGAGAGGAACTCCAGGGGTTGTGTCACCATTCCAAAAGATCCCCCAAATGTCTCAGTCCACTCCAGGGGAACCTGATTTCCCTTAATTGCCTCGACTGTCACCCCGAGTATCAACTTACACCATGGTGGCACGTGTGACAGCCTCGTGGGAAAGCCTCGAGGGAAAGCTACAGATCCCTGTGTTAATTTGATGGGAAGCCTGACACTGCTGCTCCACCTCGGGAGGAAAGCGTACGTGTATGTCTCCACTTGACACGAGGCCTGACTCCCCTGTGGAGACTCCAGAGGAACCGCAAGATCCATGTCAGCAATGGAGAGGAAACCTCAGGTTCTGGCCTCGACTCTAGATGAGGACTTAGGACCCAACACCGACTGGAGAGGAATCTGGAGAGACCCCTCTCAACTCGCATGGAGATTGGCCTTTCCTGAGCCCACACGAGCGCATCCCTGAGGTTCCCATCGTAACTTGAGAGGAACCTGCTGAAATTCGTGAAAAATCAGGAGATTCTCCCCTCTAGGTGAGATGAGGCCCTTTTCTGCTTCGGCATCTCGAGGGAAATCACACCTTCCTTCTTGAACTTCGAAAGGTTCCTTCCCACCGTTGCTGCAACTCAAGAAGTTCCCTGACATACCTTTCTCCACTCGAGAGGAACACCGAGGGTCCCGCCACAACTCAAGGGGAGCCCCTTTTCCCCCTCCTCAGCCTGAGATGAGGGTTCCTTTCACTGATTCCTCGGGAAAGGATTCCCAGTGTTCCTGTCACATGTCAAGAGGAGGTGGTCTCCACAGGAAAGTCAAGAGGAACTCCAGGGGTCGTGCCACCAATCCAAAATACCCCCAAATGTCTCAGTCAACTCCAGATGAACCTGATTTCCCTGCACTGTCTCAAATGTCACCCAAAGTATCGACCTACACCACAGTGGTCGTGTGATAGCCCTGTGGTAAAGCCTCGAGGGAAAGCCACAGATCCCTGTGTCAACTCAACAGGAAGCCTGACACTGCTGCTACAGCTCAAGAGGAAAGAGGACGTGCATGTCACCACTCAAGATGAGGCCTGACTCCCCTGTGGAGACTCCAGAGGAACCCCAAGATCCATGTCATCACTGGAGAGGAAACCTCAGTTTCCGGCCTTGAATCCAGACAAGGACTTAGGACCCAGCACCGACTTGAGAGGAATCCCTAGAGGCCCCTTGCAACTCGCATGGAGACTGGCCTTTTCTGAGGCCACATGAGTGCGTCCCTGAGGTCCCCGTCGAAACTCGAGAGGAACCTGCCGCAACTCGAGAATAACCAGGTGGTTCTCCCTTTCAGGTGAGATGAGGCCCTTTTCTGCTACGGAGTCTCGAGGGAAATCTAACTTCCCTCTTTAATCTCGAAAGGGTCCTTCAAACCCTGCTGCAACATAAGAAGTTTCCCAACATACCCGTCTCCACTAGAGAGGAACACCGAGGATCACGCCAAAGTCAAAAGGAACCCCATTTCCCCCTCCTCCACTCGAGATGAGGGTTCCTTTCCCTGCTTCATCGGGAAAGGATTCCCAGCATTCCTGTCACATCTCAAGTGGCCTCGCTCTCAACATTAAAGTCAATACAAACTCAAGGTTTTGTGCTACCATTCCAAAAGACTCCCAAAAGTCTCAGCCCACTACAGAGGAAGCTGATTTCCCTGCACTGCCTCGACTGTCACCCTGAGTATTGACTCACACCACGGTGGCACATGTGACAGCCCTGTGGGAAAGCCTCAAGTGAAAGCCACAGATCCCTGTGTAAACTCGACGGGAAGCCTGATGCTGCTGCTACAGCTCAGGAGGAAAGTGGATGTGCAAGTCTCCATTCGAGACGAGGCCTGACTCCCCTGTAGAGACTCCAGAGGAACCCCAAGATCCATGTCAGCACTGGAGAGGAAACCTCAGGTTGCAGTCTAGGCTCCAGATGAGGACTTAGGACCCGGCACCGACTGGAGAGGAATCCTGAGAGGCCCCTTGCAACTCGCATGGAGACTGCCCTTTCCTGAGGCCACATGAGTGGGTCCCTGTGGTTCCCATCGCAACTCGAGAGGAACCTGCCACAACTTGAGAAAAAACAGGAGGTTTTCCCCTCCAGGCCCGATGAGGCCCTTTTCGGTGTCTCGAGGGAAATCACACCTTCCCATTTCCACCTCAAAAGGGTCCTTCACACCCTTGCTGCAACTCAAGAAGTTCCCTGATATACCCGTCTCCACTCGAAAGGAACACCGAGGGTTCCACCACAACTCAAGAGGAGTCCTGTATCCCCATCCTCCACTCGAGATGATGGTTCCTTTCCCTGCTTCGTCGCGAAAGGATTTCTGGTGTTCCTGTCACATCTCAAGAGGAGGCGCTCTCAACAGGAAAGTCGAGAGGAACACCAGGGGTCGTGCCACCATTCCAAAAGACCCCCAAATGTCTCAGTCCACTCCCAAGGAACCTGAATTCCCTTAACTGCCTCGACTGTCACCCCGTGTACTGACTCACACCACAGTGGCACGTGTGACAGCCCTGTGGGAAAGCCTCGAGGGAAAGCTACAGATCCCTGTGTTAATTCGATGGGAAGCCTGACACTGCTGCTCCGTCTCGGGAGGAAAGCATACGTGCATGTCTCCACTCGAGACGAGGCCTGACTCCCCTTTGGAGACTCCAGAGTTACCCCAAGATCCATGTCAGTACTGGAGAGGAAGCCTGAGGTTCTGGCCTCGGCTCCAGACGAGGACTTAGGACCCAGAAACAACTGTAGAGGAATCCCGAGAGACCCCTCACAATTACGTGGAGACTGGCCTTTGCTGAGGCCACACGAGCGTGTCCCTGAGGTCCGCGTTGTAACTCGAGAGGAACCTTTTGCAACTTGAGAAAAACCAAGAGGTTCTCCCCTCCAGGCGAGATGAGGCCTTTTTATGCTGTGGCATCTCAAGGAAAATCACACCTTCCCTCTAGAACCTCGAAAGGATCCTTCATACCCTTGCAGCAACTCAAGAAATTAAACGACATACCTGTCTCCACTCAAGAGGAACACCATGGGTGCCACCACAACTCAAGAGGTGGCCCGTTTCTCCCTCCTCAGCTCAAGATGAGGTTTCCTTTACCTGCTTCATCAGGAAAGGATTCCCGGTGCTGCCATCACATCTAAAGACGAGGTGCTCTGCACAGGAAAGTCGCGAGGAACACCAGGGGTCGTGCCACCGTGTCAAAAGACCTCCAAATATCTCAGTCCACTCCAGATGAACCTGATTTCCCTGCACTGTTTCAACTATCACCCTAGTATCGATTTAGTCCATGGTGGCATGAGTGACAGCCCTGTGACACCTCGAGGGAAAGCCACAGATCCCTCTGTCAACTCGACGGGAAGCCTGACACTGCTCCTACAGCTCGGGAGGAAAGTGGACGTACAAGTCTCCACTCAAGACGAGGCCTTACTACCCTGTGGAGACTCCAGAGGAACCCCAAGATCCGTGTCAGCACTGGAGNGGGAAGCCTGACACTGCTCCTACAGCTCGGGAGGAAAGTGGACGTACAAGTCTCCACTCAAGACGAGGCCTTACTACCCTGTGGAGACTCCAGAGGAACCCCAAGATCCGTGTCAGCACTGGAGAGGAAAACTCAGGTTCCGGCCTCAGCTCCAGACGAGGACTTAGGACCTGGCACCGACTGGAAAGAAATCCCGAGAGGCCCCTCGCAACTCGCATGGACACTGGCGTTTCCTGAGGCCAAACGAGCGGGTCCCTGAAGTCCTCATCGTTCCTTGAGAGGGACCTGCCGCAACTCGAGAAAAACCAGAGTCTCCCATCTAGGCGAGATGAGGCCCTTTTCCACTGTGGCATCACGAGGGAAATCACACCTTCCCTCTTGAATCTTGAAGGGGTCCTTCACACCCTTGCCACAACTCAAGAAGTTCCCCAACATACCAGTCACCACTCGAGAGGAACATCGAATTGCCCGTCACAATTCAAAAGGAGCTCCGTTGTCACCTCATCAGCTCGCGATGAGGGTTCCTTTCCCTGCTTCGTCGGGAAAGGATTCCCAGTGTTCCCGTCACATTTCAAGAGGAGGCACTCTCAACAGGAAAGTTGAGAGGAACTCCAGGGGTCATGCCACCATTCCAAAAGACCCCCAGATATTTCAGTCTACCCCAGATAAACCTGGTTTCTCTGCACTGCATCGACTGTGACCCCAAGTATCGACTCACACTGCAGTAGGCGTGTGTGTCAGCCATTTGGCACCTCGAGGGAAATCCACAGATCAATGTGTAAATTATACGGGAAGACTGACACTGCTATTACAGCTCAGAGGAAAGCGGACGTGCATGTCTCCACTCGAGATGATGCCTGACTCCCCTGTGGAGACTCCAGAGGAACCCCAAGATCCGTGTGAGCACTGGAGAGGAAACATCAGGTTCTGGCCTCAGCTCCAGACGAGGACTTAGAACCTGGCAATGACTGGAGAGGAATCCGCGAGGCCCCTCACAACTCTCATGGAGACTGGTCTTTCCTGAGGCCTCACGAGTGGGTCCCTGAGGTCCCTGTCATAACTTGAGAGGGCTCTGCTGCAACTCGAGAAAGACAAGGAGATTCTCCTCTCCAGGCTAGATGAGGCCATTTTCCGATGTGGTGTCCGAGGGAAATCACACCTTCCCTCTTGGACCTCGAAAAGTCCCTTCCTACCCTTGCTGCAACTCAAGAAGTTCCCTGACATACCTGTCTCCACTCGAGAGGAACACCGAGGGTCCCGCCACAACTCAAGCGGAGCCCTGTTGTCCCATACTCAGCTAGAGATGAGGGCTGCTTTCTCTGCTTCATCGGGAAAGGATTCCCGGCGTTCCAGTTGCAACTCAGGAGGAGGGGCTCTCAACAGGAATGTCGAGAAGAATGCCAAGGCTGGTGCTGGCATGCAAAAATACAACAAATGTCTCAGTCCACTCCAGAAGAACCTGATTTCCCTGGAGTGCCTCGACTGTCACCTCGAGTATTGACTCACACCACGGTGGCACGTGTGACAGCCCTGTGGCCCCTCAAGGGAAAGCCACAGATCCCTGTGTCAACTCGACGGGAAGCCTGACACTGCTGCTACAGCTTGGGAGGAAAGCGGACGTGCATGTTTCCACTCAAGACGAGGCTTGACTCCCCTGTGAAGATTCCAGAGGAAGCCTAAGTTCCATGTCAGCACCGAAGAGGAAGCCTCAGGTTTTGGCCTCGGCCTCAGATGAGGACATAGGACCCGGCACCAACTGGAGAGCAATCTGGAGAGGCCCCTCGCAACTCGCATGTAGACTGGCCTTTCCTGAGGCCACACGAGTGGTTCCCTGAGGTCCCTGTCCTAACTCGAGAGGAAACTTCCACAACTCGAGAAAAACCAGGAGGTTCTGCCTTCCAGGTGAGATGAGGTCCATTTCCACTGAGGCATCTCGAGGGAAATCATACCTTCCCTCTTGAACTTTGAAAGGGTCCTTCACACCCTTGCAGCAACTCAAGTAGTTTCCCGACATACCTGTCTCCTCTCAAGAGGAACACCGAGGGTCCAGCCACAACTCAAGAGGAGCCCCGTTTTCCCCTCGTCCCCTCGAGATGAGGGTTCCTTTCCCTGCTTCTTTGGGAAAGGATTCCCGGTGTTCCTGTTGCATCTCAGGAGGCGGCTCTCTCAACAGGAAAGTCGAGAGGAACTCCAGGGGTCGTGCCAACATTTCCAAAGACCCCAAAATGTCTAAGTCCACTCCAGAGGAACTTGATTTCCCTGCACTGCCTCGACTGTCACACCGAGTATAGACTCACATCACTGTGACACGTGTGAGGCCCTGTGGGAAAGACATGAGGGAAAGCCACATATCCCTGTGTCAGCTCGATGGGAAGACTGACACTGCTGCTACAGCTCAGAAGGAAAGTGGACCTGCATGTCTCCACTCGAGACGAGGCCTGAATCCCCTGTGGAGACTCCAGAGGAATGCCAAGATCCATGTCAGCACTGGAGAGGATACCTCAGGTTCCAGCCTCGGCTCCAGACGAGGACTTAGGACCCAGCACCGACTGGAGAGGAATCCCGAGAGTTCCCTCGCAACTTGCATGGAGACCGGCATTTCCTGAGGCCACTCAAGCGTCACTGAGGTCTCTGTCGTAACTTGAGAGGAACCTGCTGCAACTTGAGAAAAAACAAGAGGTTGTGCCCTCCTGGCAAGATGAGGCCCTTTACCGCTGTGGTGTCTCGAGGGAAATCACAACTTCCCCATTGAAAATCGAAATGGTCCTTCACACCATTGCAGCAACTCAAGAAGTTCCCCAACATAACCGTCTCCACTCTAGAGGAACACCAAGGGTCCCATCAAACTCAATAGGAGCCCCGTTTCCCCCTCCTCTGCTCGAGATGAGGGTTCCTTTCCCTACTTCATCGGCAAAGGATTCCCGGTGTTCCCGTCGCATCTCAAGAGGAGGTGCTCTCAACAGGAAAGACGAGAGGAACACCAGGGGTCGTGCCACCATTCCAAAGGACCCCCAAATGTCTCAGTTAACTCCAGAGGAACCTGATTTCCCTGAACTGCCTCAACTGTAACCCCGACTATCGACTCACACCACGGTGGCACGTGTGACAGCTCTGTGGAAAAGCCTCAAGGGAAAGCCACAGATCCCATGTGTGAACACGACGGGAAGCCTGACACTGCTGCTGCAGCTCGGTAGGAAAGCTGATGTGCATGTCTCCACTCAAGACGAGGCCAGGCTGCCCTGTGGATACTCCAGAGTAACCCCAAGATCCATGTCAGCACTGGAGAGGAAATCTCAGGTTCCAGCCTCAGGTCCAGACAAGGACTTAATACCCGGCACAGACTGGAGAGGAATCCCGAGAGGCCCATCAGAACTCTCATGGAGACTGGCCTTTCCTGAGGCCACACGAGGGGGCCCCTGAGGTCCCCTTACAAATTTGAGAGGAACATGCCGCAACTTGAGAAAAAACAAGAGGTTCTCCCATCCAGGCGAGATGAGGCCCTTTTCCGCTGTGGCTTCTCGAGGGAAATCACACCTTCACTCTTGAACCTCAAAAAGATCTTTAACACCCTTGCAGCAAATCAAGAAGTTCCCCGACATATCCGTCCCCACTCGAGAGGAACACTGAGGGTCCCGCCACAACTGAAGAGGAGCCCAGTTGTCCCCTCCTCAGCTCGAGATGAGGATTTCTTTCCCTTCTTTGTCTGGAATGGATTCCCAGCATTCCCGTCGCATCTCAGGAGTAGGCGCTCTCCACAGGAAAGTCGAGAGGAAGTCCAGCGGTCGTGCCACCAATCCAAAAGACCCCCAAATATCACAGTCCACTCCAGAAGAACCTGATTTCCCTGCACTGCCTCGAGTGTCACCCCGAGTATCGCCTCACACCACGGTGGCACGTGTGAAAGAATTGTGGGAAAGCCTCGAGGGAAAGACATAGATGCCTGTTTGAACTCAACTGGAAGACTGACACTGCTGCTACAGCTCTGGAGGAAAGTGGACGTGCATGTCTCCACTTGAGACGAGTCCTGACTCCACTGTGGAGACTCCAGAGGTACCCTAAGGTCCCTGTCAGCACTGGAGAGGAAACCTCAGTTATGGCTTCCCCTACAGACGAGGACTTAGGACCCGGCACTGACAGGAGAGGAATCCCAAGAGGCCCCTCTGAACTCGCATGGAGATTGGCCTTTACTGAGGCCACATGAGTGGGCTCCTCAGGTTCCCATCGTAACTCAAGAGGAACCTGCCACAACTCGAGAACAACCACGAGGTTCTCCCCTCCAGGCTAGTGAAGACCTTTCCCGCTGTGGCGTCTCCAGGGAAGTCACACCTTCCCTCTTGAACCTCAAAAGGGTCCTTCACACCCTTGCAGCAATTCAATAAGTTGCCCAACATACCCATCTCCACTTGAGAGGCACACTGAGGGTCCTGCCAGTACTCAAGAGGAGCCCCGTTTTGCCCTCCTCCACTCGAGATGAGGGTTCTTTTCCCTGCGTCATCAGGAAAGGATTCCCAGTGATCCTGTCACATCTCACGAGGAGGCTCTCTCCACAGGAAAGTCGAGAGGAACTCCAGGGGTCGTGCCACCATTACAAAAGAAGCCCAAATGTCTCAGTCCACTCCAGAGGAACCTGACTTTCCTGCACCTACTCGACTGTCACCCCAAGTATCGACACACACCACGGTGGCACGTGTGACAGCCCTGTAGGAAAGCCTCGAGGGAAAGCCACAGATCCCTGTGTCAACTCGACAGGAAGACTGACACTGCTGCTACACCTCAGGAGGAAAGCGGACGTGCATGTCTCCACTCGAGATGAGGCCTGACTCCCATGTGGAGACTCCAGAGGTACCCCAAGATCTATGTCAGCACTGGAGAGGAAACCTCAGGTTCCAGCCTCAGCACCAGACGAGGACTTAGGACCTGGCACTAACTGGAGAGGAATCCCAAGAGGCCCCTCGCAACTCGCATGAAGACTGGTCTTTCCTGAAGCCAAATGAGTGGGACCCTGAGATCCCTGTCGTAACTCATGAGGAACCTGCTGCAATTGGAGACCAGGAGGTTCTTACCTCCAGGCGAAATGAGGCCATTTTCTGCTGCGGTGTCTCAAGGTAAATCACAAATTCCCTCTTGAACCTAGAAAGGGTCCTTCACACCCTTGCTGCAACTCAAGAAGTCTCCCAAAATACCTGTCTCCACTCGAGAGAAACACCGAGGGTCCCACCAAAATCAAGAAGAGCCCTCTTTGCCCCTCCTCTGCTCGNTCCTTCACACCCTTGCTGCAACTCAAGAAGTCTCCCAAAATACCTGTCTCCACTCGAGAGAAACACCGAGGGTCCCACCAAAATCAAGAAGAGCCCTCTTTGCCCCTCCTCTGCTCGAGATGACGGTTCCTTTCCCTGTTTCATCGGGAAAGGATTCCCGGCGATCCCGTCACATCTCAAGAGGAGGTGCTCTCAAAAGGAAAGTCGAAAGGAAATCAAGGGGACGTGCCACCATTCCCAAAGACCCCTAAATGTCTCAGTCCACTCCAGAAGAACCTGATTTCCCTGCATTGCCTCGAATGTCATCCCAAGTTTTGACTCAAACCGCGGTGGCAGGTGTGACAGCCCTGTAGAAAAGCCTTGAGGGAAAGCCACAGATCCCTGTGTCAACTCGACGGGAACCCTGACACTGCTGCTACAGCTCGGGAGGAAAGCGGACATGCATATCACCACCCGAGATGAGGGCTGACTCTTCTGTGGAGACTCCAGAGGAACCCTAAGATGCATGTCAGCACTGGAGAGGAAAGCTCAGGTCCCGGGAATGGCTCCAGATGTGGACTTGGGACGCGGCACCAATTAGAGAGGAATCCCGAGAGGCTCCTCAGAACTCACATGGAGACTGGCCTTTTCTGTGGCCACACAAGTGGGTCCCTTAGGTCCCCGTCGTAACTCGAGAGGAACCTACCGCAACTCGAGAAGAACCAGGAGGATCTCCCCTCCAGGCGAGATGAGGCCCTTTTCCACTGCAGCGTCTCGAGGGAAATCACACCTTCCCTCTTGAACTTCGAAAGGGTCCTTCAGACCCTTGCATCAACTCAAGAAGTTCCCCTACATTCACGTCTCCACTCAAGAGGAACACCGAGGTTCCCGCCACAACTCAAGAGTAGCTCCGTTTCCTCCTTGTCTGCTCGAGATGAGGNGGTCCTTCAGACCCTTGCATCAACTCAAGAAGTTCCCCTACATTCACGTCTCCACTCAAGAGGAACACCGAGGTTCCCGCCACAACTCAAGAGTAGCTCCGTTTCCTCCTTGTCTGCTCGAGATGAGGTTTCCTTTCCCTGTTTCATCGGGAAAGCTTTCCCGGCATTCCAGTAGCATCTCAAGAGGAGGCACTCTCAAAATGAAAGTCGAGAGGAACACCAGGGGCCGTGCCAGCATTCCAAATGACTCCCAAATATCTCAGTCCACTCCAAAGAGACCTGATTTCCCTGCACTGACTCGACTGTCACCCCGAGTATCGACTCACACCACGGTGGCATGTGCGATAGCCCTGTGGGAAAGTCTTGAGGGAAAGCCAGAGATCCCTGTGGCAACTTGACAGGAAGGCTGACACTGCTGCTATGGATCGGGAGGAAAACGGACTTGCATGTCTACACTCGAGACGAGGCCTGACTCCCCTGTGGAGACTCCAGAGGTTCCCCAAAATCCATGTCAGAACTGGAGAAGAAACCTCAGGTTACGGCCTTGGCTAGAAATGAGGGCTTAGGACCCGGCACTGACTGGAGAGGAATCCCGAGAGGCCACTCGCAACTCACAAGGGGACTGGCATTTCCTGAGGACACACGAGCGGGTCCCTGAGGTCCCCGTCGTAACTCAAAAGGAACCTGCCACAACTCGAGTAAAACAAGGTGGTTCTCCCCTCGAGGTGAGATGAAGCCTGATTCTCTTGTGGAGACTCCAGAGGATCCCCAAGATCCATGTCAGCACTGGAGAGGAAACCTGAGGTTCTGGCCTCAGCTCCAGATGAGGACTTAGGNTTCTCCCCTCGAGGTGAGATGAAGCCTGATTCTCTTGTGGAGACTCCAGAGGATCCCCAAGATCCATGTCAGCACTGGAGAGGAAACCTGAGGTTCTGGCCTCAGCTCCAGATGAGGACTTAGGACCCGGGACTGACTGGAAAGGAATCCCAAGAGGCCCTTAGCAACTTGCATGAAGACTGGCATTTCCTGAGGCCATTCAGTCGGTTCCTTGAGGACCCCGTCGTAACTCGAGAGGAACCTGCCGCAACTCAAGAAAAACCAGGAGTTCTCCCTTCCAGGCGAAATGAGGCCCTTTTCTGCTGCGGCATCTTGAGGGAAATCACAACTTCCCTATTTAAATTCAAAACCGTTCTTCACACCCTTACAGCAACTCAAGAAGTTCCCTGACATACCCGTCTCCACTCAAGAGGAACAACGAGGGTCCCGTAACAACTCAAGAGGAAACCCGTTTCCCCCTCCTCCGCTCCTGATCAGGGTTCCTTTCCCTGCTTCGTTGGGAAAGGTTTCCGGTGTTCCCGTCACATCTCAAGAGGAGGCACTGCCAACAGGAAAGCCAGGAGGAGCTCCACGAGTTGTGCCACCATTCCAAAAGATCCCAAAATGTCTCAGTCCACTCCAGTGGAACCTAATTTCCCTGCACTGCCTCAACTGTCACCCCGAGGATCAACTCACACCACGGTGGCACGTGTGACAGCCCTGTGGGAAAGCCTCGAGGGAAAGACACGGATCCCTGTGTTAACTCGACAGGAAGCCTGACAATGCTGCTACAGCTCGGGAGGAAAGCGGACTTGCATGTCTCCACTTGAGATGAGGCCTGACTCCCCTGTGGAGACTCCAGAGGAACCCCAAGATCCATGTCAGCAGTGGAGAGGAAACCTCAGGTTCTGGCCTCGGCTCCAGACAAGGACTTAGAACCCAGCTCGGACTTGAGAAGAATCCCAAAAGGCCCTTCACAACTCGCACGGAGACTGGCCTTTCCTGAGGCCACACAAGCGGGTCCCTGAGGTCCCCATCGTAACTCAAGAGGAACCTACCACAACTCGAGAAAAACCAGGAGGTTCTCCCCTCCAGGTGAGATGAGGCCCTTTTCTGCTGTGGAATCTCGAGGGAAATCACACCTTCCCTCTTGAACAAAGAAAGGGTCCTTCACAGCCATACTGAAACTGAAGAAGTTCCCCGACATACCCGTCTCCACTTGAGAGGAACAACGAGGGTCCCGACACAACTCAAGAGGAGCCCCGTTTTCCTCTCCTCTGCTCAAGATGAGGTTTCATTTCCCTGCTTCCTCGGGAAAGCTTTCCTGGCATTCCCGTCACATCTCAAGTGGAGGCGCTCTCAACAGGAAAGTTGAGAGGAACTCCAGGCGTCATGCCACCATTCCAAAAGACCCCCAAATGTCTCAGTGAACTCCAGAGGAACCTGATTTCCCTGCAATGCCTCGACTGTCACCCCGAATATCAACTCAAACAGAGATGGCACGTGTGACAGCCCTGTGGGAAAGCCTCGAGGGAAAGCCACAGGTCCCTGTGTCAACTCGACAGGAAGCCTGACACTGCTGCTACAGCTCGGGAGGGAAGTGGATGTGCATGTCTCCACTTGAGACAAGGCCTGTTTCCCCTCTGGACACTCCAGAGGAACCCCAAGATCCATGTCAGCATTGGAGAGGAAACCTCAGGTTCCAGCCTCGGCTCCCGACCAGGTTTTAGGACCCGACACCGACTGGAGAAGAATCCCTAGAGGCCCCTCTCAACTCGCATGGAGACTGGCCTTACTTGAGGCCACATGAGCGGATCCCTGAGGTCCCCATCATAACTCGAGATGAACCTTCTGCAACTCGAGAAAAACCAGGACATTCTCCATTCCAGGAGAGATGAGGCCCTTTTCCACTGCGGCATCTCGAGGGAAATCAAACCTTCCCTCTTGATCATCGAAAGGTTTCTTCACACCCTTGTTGCAACTCAGGAAGTTCTCCGACCTACCTGTCACCACTCGAGAGGAACACCGATGGTCCCACCACATTTCAAGAGGAGCCCCGTTTCCCCCTCCTCCGCTCGAGATGAGGGTTCCTTTCCCTGCTTCATTGAAAAAGGATTCCTGGCATTCCCGTCGCATCTCAAAGGGAGGCACTCTTCACAAGAAAGTCGAGAGAAACTCCAGGGGTGGTACCACCATTCCAAAGACCCCCAATATCTCAGTCCACTCCAGAGGAACCTGTTTTCCCTGAACTGCCCCGAATGTCACCCCAAGTGTCAACTCACACCATGGTGGCACATGTGACAGCCCTGTGGGAAAGCCTCAGGGAAAAGCCACAGATCCCTGTATCAATTCAATGGGAAGCCTGACAGTGCTGCTACAGCTCGGGAGTAAAGCAGACGTGCATGTCTCCACTCAAGATGAGGTCTGTCTCCTCTGTGGAGACTACAGAGGAACCCCAAGATTCATGTCAGCACTGGAGAGAAAATCTTAGATTCTGGTCTTAACTACATTCACGGACTTAGGACCTGGCACTGACTGGAGAGGAATCCCGAGAGGCCCCTCACAACACGCATGGAGACTGGCCTTTCCTGAGACCACACAAGCGGGTCCTTGAGTTCACCGTCGTAACTCGATAGTAACCTGCCGTAACTCGAGAAAAACCAGGAGGTTCCCCCCTCAAAGTGAGATGAGGCCCTTTTCTTCTGCGGCGTCTCGAGGGAAATCACACCTTCCCTCTTGAACCGCGACAGGGTCCTTTACACTCTTACAGCAACTCAGGAAGTTCCCAGACATAACTGTCTCCACTTGAGAGGAACACTGAACGTCCTGCCACAACTCAAGAGAATCAACGTTTCCCCCTCCTCTGCTCCAGATGAGGGGTCCTTTCCCTGCTGCATCGGGAAAGGATTCCCCGTGTTCCCATGGCATCTCAAGAGGGGTCGCTCACAAAAGGAAAATCGAGAGGAACTCCAGGGTCAAGCCACCATTCCAAAAGACCCCCAAATGTCTCTCCACTCCAGAGGACGTGATTTCCCTGCACTGCCTCGAATTTCACCCCAAGTATTGACACACACAACGGTGGCACGTGTGATAGCCCTGTGGGAAAACCTCGATGGAAAAGCATAGATTCCTGTGTGAACTCGATGGGAAGCCTGACATTGCTGCTAAAGCTTGAGAGGAAAGCGGACGTGCATGTCTCCACTCGTGACGAGGCCTGACTCCTCTGTGGAGACTCCAGAGGTACCCTAAGGTCCATGTCAGCACTGGAGAGGAAACCTCAGGTTTCGGCCTCAGCTCTAGACGAGGACTTAGGAATCGGCACCAACTGGAGAGGAATCCCAACAGACCACTCGCAACTCCCATGGAGACTGGCCTTTCCTGAGGCCNTCCATGTCAGCACTGGAGAGGAAACCTCAGGTTTCGGCCTCAGCTCTAGACGAGGACTTAGGAATCGGCACCAACTGGAGAGGAATCCCAACAGACCACTCGCAACTCCCATGGAGACTGGCCTTTCCTGAGGCCACATGAGTGGTTCCCTGAGGTCCCTGTTGTAACTCAAGAGGAACCTGCCACAACTCGAGAAAAACCAGGAGATTCTCTTCTCCATGCGAGAAGAGGCCCTTTTCCTCTGCGGCATCTTGAGGGAAATCACACCTTCCCACTTTAACCTCGAAAGGGTCCTTCACACCCTTGCAACAGCACAAGAAGTTCCCTGCCATACCCATCTGCACTCGAGAGGAACACCGAGGGTCCCGCAACAACTCAAGAGGAGACCGTTTCCCCATCCTCCCCTTGAGATGATGGTTCCTTTCCCTGCTTCGTCAAGATATGATTCCCGGTGTTCCCGTCGCATCTCAAGAGGAGGTGCTGTCAATAGGAAAGTCAAGAGGAACTCCAGGGGTTGTGCCACCATTTCAAAAGACCCCCAAATGTCTCAGTCTACTCCACAGGAACCTGATTTCCCTGCACTGCCTCGACTGTCACCCTGAGTATCCACGCACACCACGGTGGAACGTGTGACAGCCCTGTGGAAAAGCCTGGAGGGAAAGCCACAGAACCCTGTGTCAACTCGACCGGAAGCCAGACACTGCTGCTACAGCTCGGGAGGGAAGCAGACATGCATGTCTCCAATCGAGACGAGGCCTGACTCCCCTGTNGAGGGAAAGCCACAGAACCCTGTGTCAACTCGACCGGAAGCCAGACACTGCTGCTACAGCTCGGGAGGGAAGCAGACATGCATGTCTCCAATCGAGACGAGGCCTGACTCCCCTGTGGAGACTCCAGAGAAAGCCCAAGATCCATGTCAGCACTGGAGATGAAACTTCAGGATCCTGACTCGCCTAAAAATGAGGACCTAAAACCCGGCACCGAATGGAGATGAATCCCGTGAGCCCCCTTGCAACTTGCATGGAGACTGGCCTCTCCTGAGGCCACACAAGCAGGTCCCTGATGTCCCCGTCGCAACTCGAGAGGATCCTGCTGCAACTGGAGGAAAATCAGGAGGGTCTCTCCTCCAGGCGAGATGAGGCCCTTTTCTGCTGTGGCATCTCCAGGAAAATCACACCTTCCCTCTTGAACCTCAGAAGGGTCCTTCACACTCTAGCTGCAACTCAAGAAGCTCCCCAACATAGCCGTCTCCACTCGAGAGGAACAGCAAGTGTCCCTGCACAACTCAAGAGGAGGCCCGTGTTCCTCTCCTCTGTGCGAGATGAGGTTTCCTTTCCCTGCTTCGTCAGGAAAGGATTCATGGCGATACCGTCGCATCTCAAAAGAACCCACTCTCCACAGGAAAGTCTAGAGGAACTCCAGGGGTCGTGCCAACATTCCAAAAGACCCCCAAATATCTCATTCCACTCCAGATGTACCTGATTGTCCTGCACTGCCTCGACTGTCTCCCCGAGTATTGACTCACACCACGGTGGCACGCGAGACAGCCCTGTGGGAATGCCNTGCCAACATTCCAAAAGACCCCCAAATATCTCATTCCACTCCAGATGTACCTGATTGTCCTGCACTGCCTCGACTGTCTCCCCGAGTATTGACTCACACCACGGTGGCACGCGAGACAGCCCTGTGGGAATGCCTCGAGGGAAAGGCAAAGATTCCTGTGTCAACTCGATGGGTAGCCTGACACTGCTGCTACAGCTCGTGAGGAAAGCGGACGTGCATGTCTCCACTCAAGACGAGGCCTGACTCCCTTGTGGAGACTCCAGAGGAACCCCAAGATCCATGTCATCACTGGAGAGGAAAACTTAGGTTCTGGCCTTGGCTCCAGACGAGGACTTAGGACCCAGCACAGACTGGAGAGGAATCCCAAGAGGCCCCTCGAAACACAGGTGGAGACTGCCCTTTACTGAGGCCACATGAGCAGGTCTCTGAGGTCCCCATCGTAACTGGAGAGGAACCTGCCACAGCTCGAGAAAAACCAGGAGGTTCTCCCCTCCATGTGAGATGAGACCCTTTTCCGCTGCGGCGTCTCGTGGGAAACCACACCTTCCCTCTTAATCCTCGAAATGGTCCTTCACACCCTTGCTGCAACTCAAGAAGGTCCCCGAGATGCCCATGTTCACTCTAGAGGAGCACCGAGGGTCCCACCAAACTCAGTAGGAGCCCCGTTTCCCCTTCCTCTGCTCGAGATGAGGGTTCCTTTCCCTGCTTCTTCGGGAAAGGGTTCCGGGTATTCCCGTCACAACTCAAGAGGAGGCGCTCTCAACAGGAAAGTCATAGGAACTCCAGGGGTCGTGCCACCATTCCAAAAGAAGAGCAAATACCTCAGTCCACTCCAGAGAAATCTGATTTCTCCACACTGTCTCAACTGTCACCCCGAGATTCGACTCACATCATGGTGGTACGTGTGACAGCCCTGTGGGAAAGCCTATGGCGAAAGCCACAGATCCCTGTGTCAACTCGACAGGAAGCCTGACACTGCTGCTTCAGCTTGGGAGGAAAGCCAACGTACATGTCTCCAGTCGAGACGAGGCCTTACTCCCCTCTGGAGACTCCAGACGAACCGCACGATCCATGTCAGCACTGGAGACGAAACCTCAATTTCCAGCCTCAGCTACCTTTGCGGACTTAGGACCTGGCACCGACTGGATAGGAATCATGAGAGGCCCCTCACAACTCGCATGGAGACTGGTCTTTCCTGATGCCACACGAGCGGGTACATGAGGTCCCCGCTGTAACTCGGGAGGAACCTTCCACAACTCAAGAAAAACCATGAGGTTCTCCCCTCCAGGCGTGATGAGGCCCTTTTCTGCTGCAGTGTCTCCAGGGAAATCACACCTTCCCTCTTGAACCTCAAAAGGGTCCTTCACACCCTTGCAACAACTCAAGAAGTTCCACGACATACCCATCTCCACTCGAGAGGAACACTGAGTGTCCCGGCAGACTCAAGAGGAGCCCTGTTTACTCCTCCTCCGTTCGAGATGAGGGTTCCTGCTGCGTCTGGAGCAAAATCACACCTTCCCTCTTGAACCTCGAAAGGGTATTTCACAACCTTGCTGCAACTCAAGAAGTTCCCTGACATACCCGTCTCCACTCGAGAGGAACTCCAAGTGTCCGGCCAAACTCTCAAGGAGCCCCGTTTGCCCCTCCACTGCTCGAGATTAGGGTTCCTTTCCTGCTTCGTTGGGAAAAGATTCCCGGTGTTTCCCTTGCATCTCAAGAGGAGGCTCTCTCAACAGGAAAGTCGAGAGGAACTCCAGGGGTCGTGCCATGTTTCAAAAAGACCCCCAAATGTCTCAGTCCACTCCAGAGGAACCTGAATTCCCTGAACTGCCTCGACTGTCACCCCGAGTATTGACTCACACCACGGTGGCACGTGTGACAGCCTGTGGGAAAGCCTCGAGGGAAAGACACAGATCCCAGTGTCAACTCGACGGGTAGCCAGACACTGCTGTTACAGCTCGTGAGGAAAGCAGACGTGCATGTCTCCACTCGAGACAAGGCCTGACTCCCCTGTAGAGACTCCAGGGGAACCCCAAGTTTCATGTCAGCACTGGAGAGGAAGCCCTAGCTTCTGACCTCGGCTCCAGACGAGGACTTAGGACTCGGCACCGAGTGGAGAGGAATCCTGAGAGGCCCCTCGCAAATCACGTGGAGACTTGCCTTTCTTGAGTCCACACGAGCAGGTCACTGAGGTCCCTGTAGTAACTTGAGAGGAACTTGTTGCAACTCTAGAAAAACCAGGAGGTCCTCCCCTCCAGTCAAGATGAGGCCTTTTTCCGCTGTGGAGTCTCGAGGGAAATCACACCTTCAATCTTGAACCTTGAAAAGGTCCTTCACCCCATGCTGCAACTCAAGATGTTCCCCGACATACCCGTCTCAACTCGAGAGGAACAGCGAGGGCCCCCCAAACTTAAAAGGAGCCCCTTTTCCCCCTCCTCCGCTCAAGATGAAGGTTCCTTTCCCTGCTTTGTTAGAAAAGGATTCCAGACGTTCCCGTGGCATCTCAAGAGGAGGTGCTCTCCACAGGAAATTCTAGAGGATCTCCAGGGGTCGTGCCACCATTACAAAATATCCCCAAATATCGCAGTCCACTCCAGAGGAACCAGATTTCCCTGCACTGCCTTGACTGTCACTCCGAGTATTGACTCACACCATGGTGGCACGTGTGACAGCCCTGTGGCAATGGCTCAAGGGAAAGCCACAGATCCCGGTGTCAACTCAATTGGAAGGCTGACACTGCTGCTACAGCTCGAGAGGAAAGGAGACGTGCATGTCTCCACTTGAGACGAGGCCTGATTCCCCTGTGGAGACTCCAGAGGAACCCCAAGATCCATGTCAGCACTTTAGAGGAAACCTCAGGTTTTGGCTTTGGCTCCAGACGAGGACTTAGGACCTGGCACCGACTGGAGAGGAATCCCGAGAGGCCCCTTGCAACTCGCATTGAGAGTGGCCTTTCCTGAAGCCACACGAGCAGTTCCCTGAGGTCCCTGTCATAAGTCGAGAGGAACCTGCGGCAACTCGAGAAAAATCAGGAGGTTCTCCCCTCCAGGAGAATTGAGTCAATTTTCCGCTGTGGTGTGTCGAGGGAAATCATACCTTCTGTCTTGAACCTCGAAAGGGTCTTTCCCACCCTTTTAACAACTCAAGAAGTGCCCCGAAATACTCGTCTCCACTCGAGAGGAACACCAAGGGTCCCCCTAACCGCTCAAGGAGCCCCGTTTCCCCCCCCTCCGCTCGAGATGAGGGTTCCTTTCACTGCTTCGTTGGGAAAGGAGTCCCGGCATTCCAGTCCCATCTCAAGAGGAGGTGGTCTCAACAGGAAAGTCGAGAGGAACTCCAGGGGTCGTGCCACTATTCCAAAAGACCCCCAAATGTCTCAGTCCACTACAGAGGAACCTGATTTCCCTGCACTGCCTTGACTGTCACACCGAGTATCGACTCACATCACGGTGGCACGTGTGACAGCCCTTTGGGAAAGCCTCGAGGGAAAGACACAGATCCCTGTGTCAACTAGACGGGAAGCCTAACACTGCTGCTACAGTTCGGGAGGATATTGGACATGCGTGTCTCCACTCAATACGAGGCCTGACTCCCCTGTGGAGACTCCAGAGGAACTCCAAGATCCATGTCAGCATGTGAGAGGAAATCTCAGGTTCCGGCCTTGGCTCCAGACGAGGACTTAGGACTCGGCACTGACTGGAGAGGAATCCCGAAAGGCCCCTTGCAACTCACATGGAGCCTGGCCTTTCCTGAGGCCACACATGTGGGTCCTGAGGCCACACGTGTGGGTCCTGAGGTCCCCGTCATAACGCAAGGGAAACTGCCAAAACTGGAGAGAAACCAGGAGGTTCTCCCCTCCAGGGGAGATGAGGCCCTTTTCCTCTGCAGCATCTCAAGGGTAATCACACCTTACCTCTTGAATCTTGACATGGTCCTTCACACCCTTGCAGCAACTCAAGAAGTTCCCCGACATACCTGTCTCCACTCGAGAGGGACACCAAGGGTCCCGCCACAACTCAAAAGGAGACCCGTTTTTCCCTCCACCGCTCGAGATGAGGGTTCCTTTCCCTGCTTCGGCCGGAAAGGATTCCCAGCATTCCCGTCGCATCTCAAGAGGAGGCGTTCTCAATGTGTAATTCGAGAGGAAATCCAGGGGTCATGCCACAATTCCAAAAGACCCCCAAATGCCTCAGTCCACTACAGAGGAACCTGAATTTCCTGCACTGCCTTGACTGTCATGCCGAGTATCCACTCACACCACGGTGGCACGTGTGACATCCCTGTGGGTAAACCTTGAGGGAATGCCACAGATCCCTGTGTCAACTTGAAGGGAAGCCTGACACTGCTGCTACAGCTCGGGAGGAAAGCAGACGTGCATGTCGCTGCTCGAGACGAGGCCTGACTCCCCTGTGGAGACTCCAGATGAACCCCAAGATCCATGTCAGCATTGGAGAGGAAACCTCAGATCCAGCCTCGACTAAAGCTGAATACTTAGGCCCTGACACCAACTGGAGAGGAATCCAGAGAGGTCCCTCGCAACTCGCATGGAGACTGGCCTTTCCTGAAGCCACTCAAGAGATCCCTGAGGTCGCCATCATAACTCGTGACAGGAACCTGCCGCAACTCCAGAAAAACAATGAAGTTCTCCCCTCCAGGCTAGATGAGGCCCTTTTCTGCTGCAGCATCTCGAGGGAAATCACACCTTCCCTCTTGAACCTCGAAAGGGTCCTTCACACCCTTGCTTCTAATCAAGAAGTTCCCCAACATACCCGTCTCCACTCGAGAGGAACACCGAGTGTCTCACCAAACTCAAGTGGAGCCCTGTTTCCCCCTCTTCCGCTCGAGATGAGGGTTCCTTTCCCTGCTTCGTTGNGAGAGGAACACCGAGTGTCTCACCAAACTCAAGTGGAGCCCTGTTTCCCCCTCTTCCGCTCGAGATGAGGGTTCCTTTCCCTGCTTCGTTGTGAAAGCATTCCCGATGTTCCCGTCTCAAAAGGAGGTGCTCTCAACAGGAAAGTTGAGAGGGGTCATGTCACCATTTGTAAAGACCCACAAATGTCACAGTCCACTCCAGACAAATCTGATTTCCCTGCACTGCCTCGAATGTCACCCCGAGATTCGACTCACACCGTGGTGGCACGTGTTACAGCCCTGTGGGAAAGCCTCGAGGGAAAGCCACAGATCCCTGTGTCAACTTGATGGGAAGCCTGACACTGCTGCTTCGCTCGGGAAGAAAGCGGAGGTACATGTCTCAACTCGAGACGAGGCCTTACTTCCTTGTGGAGACTCCAGAGAAACCCCAAGATCTATGTCAGCACTGGAGAGGAAACCTCAGGTTCCAGCCTCGGCTCCAGACGAGGACTTAGGGCCTGGCACCGACTGGAGAGTAATCCCGAGAGGTCCCTTGCAACTCGAATGGATACTGGCCTCTCCTGAGGCCACACGAGAGGGTCCCTGAGGACCAGGCGTAACTCGAGAGGTACCTGCCACAACTCGAGAAAAACCACGAGTTTCTCCCCTCCAGGCGAAATGAGGCCCTTTTCCATTGTGGCGTCACGAGGGAAATCAAACCTTCACTCTTGAACCTTGAAAGGGTCCTTCACACCCTTGCTGCAACTCAAGAAGTTGCCGACATACCCGTCTCCACTCGAGAGGAACACCGAGGGTCCTGCCAAACTCAAGAGGAGCCCCATTTCCCCCTGATCCACTCGAGATGAGGGTTCCTTTCCCTGCTTCGTCAGGAAAGGATTCCCGGCATTCCCGTCACATCTCAAGAGGAGGTGTTCTCAACAGGAAAGTTGAGAGGAAATCCAGAGGTCGTGCCACCNCTCGAGATGAGGGTTCCTTTCCCTGCTTCGTCAGGAAAGGATTCCCGGCATTCCCGTCACATCTCAAGAGGAGGTGTTCTCAACAGGAAAGTTGAGAGGAAATCCAGAGGTCGTGCCACCACTCCAAAAGACCCCCAAATGTCTCAGTCCACTCCAGAGGAAGCTGATTTCCCTGCACCCTTTTGACTGTCACCCCGAGTATCGACTCACACCATGGTGTCACGTGTGACAGCCCTGTGGGAAAACCTCGAGGGAAAGCCACAGATCCCCGTGTCAAGTCGATGGGAAGCCTGACACTGCTTCTAAAGCTCAGGAGGGAAGCGGACGTGCATTTCTCCACTCGAGATGACGCCTGACTCCCTTGTGGAGACTCCAGAGGAACCCCAAGATCCATGTCAGCACTGAAGAGGAAACCTCAGATTCTGGCCTCAGCTCCAGATGAGGACTTAGGACCCAGCACCAACTGGAGAGGAATCCTGAGAGGTCCCTCGCAACTCACATGATACTGCCCTTTCCTGAGACCACACCAGCAGGTCCGTGAGGTCCCCGTCATAACTCGAGATGTACCTGCAGCAACTCGAGAGAAACAAAGAGGTTCTCCCCTCCAGGCAAGATGAGGCCCTTTTCTGCTGCAGAGTCTCAAGGGAAATCACACCTTCCCTCTTGAACTTCAAAATGGTCCTTCACACACTTGCATCAACTCAAGAAATTCCCCGACATACCCATCTCCACTCGAGAGGCACACCGAGGGTGCTGCCACAACTCAAGAGGAGCCCTATTTCCCCTTCCTCCACTTGAGATGAGGCTTCTTTTCCCTGCTTCATCAGGAAAAGATTCCCAGCGTTCCCGTCGCATCTCAAGGGGAGGCGCTCTCAACAGGAAAGTCGACAGGAACTCCTATGGTCGTGCCACCAATTTAAAAGACCAGTCAATTCAAATGTCTCAGTCCTTCCCAGAGGAACCTGATTTCTCTGCACTGCTTCACCTGTCACCCCGAGTATCGACTAACACCACGGTGGCACGTGTGACAGCCCTGTGGGAAAGCCTGAGGGAAAGCCACAGATCCCTGTGTCAACTCGATTGGAAGCCTGACACTGCTGCTACAGCNCCTGTCACCCCGAGTATCGACTAACACCACGGTGGCACGTGTGACAGCCCTGTGGGAAAGCCTGAGGGAAAGCCACAGATCCCTGTGTCAACTCGATTGGAAGCCTGACACTGCTGCTACAGCTCGGGAGGAAAACAGATGTGCATGTCTCCATTCAAGACGAGGCCTGACTCCCCTGTGGAGACACCAGAGGAACCCCAGATCCATGTCAGCACTTTAGAGGAAACCTCAGGTTTTGGCCTTGGCTCCAGACGAGGACTTAGGACCTGGCACCAACTGGAGAGGAATTCCGAGAGGCCCCTCGCAACTCGCATTGAGAGTGGCCTTTCCTGAGGCCACACGAGCGGTTCCCTGAGGTCCCCGTCGTAAGTCAAGAGGAATCTGCCACAACTCGAGAGAAACCAGGAGGTTCTCCCCTCCAGGCGAATTGACTCAAATTTCCACTGTGGTGTGTTGAGGGAAATCATACCTTCCGTCCTGAACCTCGAAAGGGTCATTCCCACCCTTGCAGCAACTCAAGAAGTGCCCCGACATACTCGTCTCCACTAGAGAGGAACACAAAGGGTCCTGCCAACCTCAGCAGGAGCCCCGTTTCCCCCTCCTGCATTCTAGATGAGGGTTCCTTTCCCTGCTTCATCGGAAAAGGACTCCTGGCATTCCCGTCGCATCTCAAGAGGAGGCGATCTCAACAGGAAAGTCGAGAGGAACTCCAGGCATTGTGCCACCACTCCCAAAGACACGCAAAAGTCTCAGTCCACTCCAGATGAAACTTATTTCCGTGCACTGCCTCAATTGTAATCCCGAGTATCAACTCACACCCTGGTGGCACATGACAGCACTGTGGGAAAGCCTCGAGGGAAAGCCACAGATCTCTATGTCAACTTGATGGGAAGCCTGACACTGCGGCAAGAGCTCGGGAGGAAAGCGGACGTGCATGTCTCCAATCGAGATGAGGCCTGACTCCACTGTGGAGACTCCAGAAAAACACCAAGATCCATGCCAGCACTGGAGAGGAAACCGCAAGTTCCGGCCTCGGCTCCAGATGAGGACTTTGGACCCTGCACAGATTGGATAGGAATCCAGAGAGGCCCCTCACAAGTCGGATATTGACTGGCCTTTGCTGAGGCCACACGAGCGGGTCCCTGATGTCCCCATTGTAACTCGAGAGGAACCTGCCGCAACTCGAGGAAAACAAAGAAGTTCTCCCCTTCAAGCCTGATGAGGCCCTTTTCCACTGCAGTGTCTCAAGGGAAATCACACCTTCCCTCTTAAACCTCGAAAGCATCATTCACACAATTGCAACAACTCAAGAAGTTCCCTGACCAACCCATCTCCACACGAGAGCAACACCGAGGGTCCAGCCACAACTCAAGAGGAGCCCAGTTTCCCCCTCCTCCGCTCAAGATGAGGGTTCTTTCCCTGCTTCATCGGGAAAGGATTCCCGGCATTCCCGTCACATATCAAGAGGAGATGCTCTCAAAAGGAAAGTAAAGAGGAACTCCAGGGGTCATGCCACAATTCCCAAAGACCACCAAATGTCTCAGTCCACCCCAGAGGAATCTGATTTCACTGCACTGCCTCGACTGTCACCCCAAAAATCGAGGCACACCACGGTGGAACGTGTGACAGCCCTGTGGGAAAGCCTCAAGGGAAAGCCACAGATCCCTGTGTCAACTCGACGGGAAGCCAGACAGTGCGGCAACAGCTTGGGAGGAAAGCGGACATGCATGTCTCCACTCGAGACGAGGCCTGACTCACCTGTGGAGACTCCAGAGGAAACCCAAGGTCCATTTCAGCAATGGAGAGGAAACCTCAAGTTCCGGCCTCAGCTCCAGAGGTGGATTTAGGATGCGGCACCTACTGGAGAAGAATCCAAGAGGCCCCACACAACTTGTATGGAAACTGGCCTCTCCTGAGGCCACACGAGCGGGTCCCTTATGTCCCCATTGTAACTCGAGAGGAATCTGCCACAACTCGAGAGAAACCAGGAGGTTCTCCTCTCCAGGCGAGATGAGGCCCTTTTCCACTGCAGCGTCTCGAGGGAAATCACACCTTCCCTCTTGAACCTTGAAAGGGTCATTCACACCCTTGGAGCAACTCAAGAAGTTCCCTGACATATCTGTCTGCACTCTAGAGGAACGCTGAGGGTCCTGCCAAACTCAAGAGAAGCCACGTTTCCCCCTCCTCTGCTCGAGTTGAGGGTTCCTTTCCCTGCTTCTTCAGGAAAGGATTCCGAGTTTTCCCATCGCATCTCAAGAAGAGGCGCTCTCTACAGGAAAGTCAAGAGGACCTCCAGGGGTCGTGCCACCATTCCAAAAGACCCCCAAATGTCTCAGTCCACTCCAGAGGTACCTGATTTCCCTGCACTGCCTCGATGTCACCCCAAGTATCGACTCATGCCACAGTGGCACGTGTGACTGCCCTGTGGGAAAGCCTTGAGGGAAAGCCATAGATCCCTATGTCAACCCGACAGGAAGTCTGAAACTGCTACTACAGCTGGAGAGGAAAATGGAATTGCATCACTCCACTCGAGACGAAGCCTGAATCCCCTGTGGAGACTTCAGAAGAACCTCAAGTTCCATGTCAGGACTCTAGAGGAAAACTCAGATTCCGACCTTGGCTCCAGACGAGGACTTAGTACCTGGAACTAACTGGAGAGGAATCCCGAGGGGCCTCTTGCAACTCGCATGGAGACTTGCCTTTCCTGAGACCACACGATCGGGTCCCAGAGGTCCACATAGTAACTCGAGAGGAACGTGCCACAACTCGAGAAAAACAAGGAGGATCTCCCCTCCAGGCGAGATGAGGCCCTTTTCTGCGTGGTATCTCGAGGGAAATCACAACGTCCCTCTTGAACCTCGAAAGGGTACTTTACAACCTCTGCAACTCAAGAAGTTCCCCAACATACCCGTCTCCACTCGAGAGGAACACCGAGGGTCCCGACAACCTCGATAGGAGCCCCTTTTCCCCCTCCTCTGCTCGAGATGAGGATTCTTTTTCCTGCTTCGTTGGGAAAGGATTCCCAGAGTTACCGTCACATCTCAAGAGGAGGCGCTCTCAACAGGAAAGTCGAGAGGAACTCTAGGGTCATTCCACCATTCTAAAAGACCGCCAAATGTCTCAGTCACCTCTAGAGGAACCTGATTTGCCTGCACTGCCTCGACTGTCACCCCGAGTATCGACTCACACCACGGTGGCACGTGTGACAGCCCTGTTGGAAAGCCTAAAGGGAAAGCCACAGATCCCTGTGTCAACTCGATGGGAAGCCTGAAAATGCTGCTACAGCTAGGAAGGAAAGCAGACGTGGATGTCTCCACTGGAGACAAGGCCTGACTCCCCTGTGGGGACCCCAGAGGAACCCCAGGATCCATGTCAGCACTGGAGCAGAAAACTCAGGTTCCGTCCTCGGCTGCAGACAAGGACTTAGGATCCGGCACTGACTGGAGAGGCATTCCAAAAGGCCCCTCGCAACTCGCATAGAGACTGGCATTTCCTGAGGCCACATGAGTGGGTTCCTGAGGTCCCCGTCATAACTCGATAGGAACCTATGGCAACTCGAAAAAAATCAGGAAATTCTCTGCTGCAGGAGAGATGAGGACCTTTTTCGCTGTGGCATCTTGAGGGAAAGCACACCTTCCCACTTGAACCTCGAAAGGGTCCTTCACACCCTTGCTGCAACTCAAGAAGTTCCCCGACATTACCGTCTCCAGTCTAGAGGAACACTGAGGGTCTGGCCACAAAATAAGAGGAGCCCCGTTTCCCTGCCTCCACTCGAGAGGAGAGTTTCTTTCCCTGCTTTGTCAAGAAAGGATTCCGGGAGTTCCAGTCGCAACTCAAGAAGAGGTGCTCTCCACAGGAAAGTCGGGAGGAACTCCAGGGGTTGTGCCACCATTCCAAAAGACCCCCGAATGTCTCAGTCCAATTTAGATGAACCTGATTACCCTGCACTGCCTTGACTGTCACCCTGAGTATCGACTCACACCATGGTGGCACCTGTGACAGCCCTGTGGAAAGCATCAAGGCAAAGCCACAAATACCTGGGTCAACTCAACGGGAAGTATGACACTTGCTACAGCTAGGGAGGAAAGCGGATGTGCATGTCTCCACTCGAGGAGAGGCCTGACTCCCCTGTTGAGACTCCAGTGGTACCCCAAAATCCATGTCCACACTGGAGAGGAAGCTTCAGTTTCCGGCCTCAGCTCCAGCTGAGGCTTTAGGACCCATCACAGACCAGAGAGGAATCCCGAGAGGCCCCTCGCAAATCGCATGGAGATAGGCCTTTCCCGAGGACACACGAGCGGGTCCCTGAGGTCCCTGTCATAACTTGAGAGGAACCTGCCGCGACTCGAGAAAAACCAGGAGGTTCTCCCCTCCAGGCGAGAAAAGGCCCTTTTCCGCTGCAGCGTCTCGAGGAAAAATACACCTTCCCTCTTGAATGTCGAAAGGGTCCTTCACACCCTTTCAGCAACTCATGAAGATCCCCGACATGCCAGTCTCCACTCGAGAGGAACACCGAGAGTCCCGACAAACTCAAGAGGAGCCCCGTTTCCACTCCTCCATTCGAGATGAGGGTTCCTTTCCCTGCTTCATCGTGAAAGTATTCCCGGAGTTCCCGTCGCATCTCAAGTGGAGGCACTCTCAACAGGAAAGTCGACAGGGACTACATGGGTCATACCACTGTTCAAAAAGACCCCCAAATGTCTCAGTCCACTCAAGAGGAACCTGATTTCCCTGTGCTGCCTTGACTGTCACACCGAGTATAGACTCACACCATGGTGGCACGTATGAGAGCCCTGTGGGAAAGCCACACATTGCTGTGTCAACTCGATGGGAAGCCTGACACTGCTGCTAGAGCTCGGGAGGAAAGCGTTCGTGCATGTCTCCACTCGAGAAGGGGCCTGACTCCCCTGTGGACACTCCAGATGAACCCCAAGACCCATGTCAGCACTGGAGAGGAAACCTCAGGTTCCGGCCTCGGCTCCAGACGAGAACTTAGGACCCAGCACTGACTGGAGAGAAATCCTGAGAGGCCCCTAGCAACTCACATGGAGACTGGCCTTTCCTGAGGCCACAAGAGCGGGTCCCTGAGGTCCCAGTAGTAACTCGAGAGGAACCTGCCACAACTCGAGAAAAAGCAAGAGGTTCTCCCCTCCAGGCATGATAAGGCATTTTTCCACTGTAGTGTCTCGACAGAAATCACACCTTCAGTCTTGAAGCTCGAAAGGGTCCTTCACACCCTTGCAGCAACTCAAGAAGTTCCCCAACAAACCCATATCNCCACTGTAGTGTCTCGACAGAAATCACACCTTCAGTCTTGAAGCTCGAAAGGGTCCTTCACACCCTTGCAGCAACTCAAGAAGTTCCCCAACAAACCCATATCCTCTCGAGAGGAACAGCGAGGGTCCAGCCACAACTCAAGAGGAGCTCTGTTTCCCCCTCCTCCGCTCAAGATGAGGGCCCATGAAGCAGGAAAGGATTCCTGGCGTTCCTGTCACATCTCAAGATGAGGCGCTCTCCACAGCAAAGTCGAGAGGCACTCTACGGGTCGTGCCACCATTCCAAAAAACAACCCCCAAATGTCTCAGTCCACTCCAGAGAAACCTGATTTCCCTGCACTGCTTCTACTGTCACCCCGAGTACTGACTCACACCACGGTGGCACGTGTGACAGCCCTGTGGAAAGCCTGGAGGGAAAGCCACAGATCCTTGTGTCAACTCGATGGGAAGACTGACACTGCTGCTACAGCTCGGGAGAAAAGCGGATGTGCATGTCTTCACTTGAGACGAAGCCTGCCTCATCTGTTGAGACTCCAGAGGAACCCCAAGATCCATATCAGCAGGGGAGCAGAAACCTCAGGTTCTGGCCTTGGCTCCAGATGTGGATATAGGACCCAACAGTGACTGGAGAGGAATTCCGCGAGGCCCGTCGCAACTCACATGAAGACTGGCCTTTCCTGAGGTCACAGGAGCGGGTCCCTGAGGTCCCCGTCATAACTCGAGAGGAACCTGCTGCAACTAGAATAGACCCAGGAGGTTCTCCCCTCCAGGCGAGATGAGGCCCTTTTTCACTGTGGCATCTCGATGGAAAATACACCTTCCCTCTTGAACCTCGAAAGAGTCCTTCACACCCTTGCAGCAACTCAAGAAGTTCCCCGACATACCCATCTCCACTTGAGAGGAACACCACGGGTCCCGCCAAACTCAAGAGGAGACCCGTTTCCCCTCCTCCGCTCGAGATGAGGGTTCCTTTCCGTACTTCCTTGGGAAAGGATACCGGCGTTCCTGTTGCATCTCAAGAGGAGGTGGTCTCAACAGGAAAATTGAGAGGAATTTCAGTGGTCATGCCACCATTCCAAAAGACCCCCAAAAGTCTCAGTCCACTCCAGAGGAACCTGAATTCCCTGCACTGCCTCGACTGTCACCCTGTGTATCTACTCACACTATGGTGGCTCATGTGACAGCCCTGTGGGAAAGACTCGTGGGAAAGACTCAAGGGAAAGACACAGATCCCTGTGTCAACTTGNAGTCTCAGTCCACTCCAGAGGAACCTGAATTCCCTGCACTGCCTCGACTGTCACCCTGTGTATCTACTCACACTATGGTGGCTCATGTGACAGCCCTGTGGGAAAGACTCGTGGGAAAGACTCAAGGGAAAGACACAGATCCCTGTGTCAACTTGACGGGAAGACTGACACTGCTGCTACAGCTCAGAAGGAAAGCAGACGTGCATGTTTCCACTTGAGACAAGGCCTGCCTCCTCTGTTGAGACTCCAGAGGAACCCCAATATCCATGTCAGCACTAGAGAGGAAAATTCAGGTTCCTGCCTCGGCTTCAAACGAGGACTTAGGAACCGGTACCGACTAGAGAGGAATCTCAAGAGGCCCCTAGCAACTCATATGGAGACTGGCCTTTCCTGAGGCCACAAGAGCGGGTCCCTGCAGGACCCGTCGTAACTCGAGAGGAACCTACTGCAACTTGAGAAAAACCAGGAGGTTCTCCCCTCCAGGCGAAATGAGGCCCTTTTCTGCTGCTTCGTCTCGAGGGAAATCACACCTTCCCTCTTGAACCTCAAAAGAGTCCTTCACACCCTTGCAGCAACTCAAGAAGTTTCCCGACATACCCGTCTCCACTCGAGAGGAACACCAAGGGTCTCACCAAACTCAAGAGGAGACCCAATTCCCCCTCCTCCACTCAAGATGTGGGTTCCATTCCCTGCTTCTTCGGGAAAGGATTCCTGGTGTTCCCGTTGCATCTCAAGAGGAGGCGTTCTCCACAGCAAAGTCGAGAGGAACTCCAGGGGTTGTGCCACCATTCCAAAAGACCCCCAAATGTCTCAGTCCATTCCAGAGGAACCTGATTTCCCTGCACTGCCTCGAATGTCACCCCGGGTATCGACTTACACCACAGTGGNTGCCACCATTCCAAAAGACCCCCAAATGTCTCAGTCCATTCCAGAGGAACCTGATTTCCCTGCACTGCCTCGAATGTCACCCCGGGTATCGACTTACACCACAGTGGCACGTGTGAAAGCCCTGTGGGAAACCATGGAGGGAAAGCCACAGATCCTTGTGTCAACTCAACGGGAAGTCTGACACTGCTGCTACAGCTCAGGAGGAAAGCAGATGTGCATGTCTCCACTTGAGATGAGGCCTGACTTCACTCTGGAGATTCCAGAGGAACCCCAGGATACATGTTAGCACTGCAGATGAGACCTAAGGTTCCGGGCTCTGCTCCAGACGAGGACTTAAGACCCAGGAATGACTAGAAAGGAATCCGAGAGGCCCCTCACAACTCACATGGAGACTGGCCTTTCCTGGGGCCACACAAGTGGGTCCCTGAGGTCCGCGTCATAACTCGAGAGGAACCTGCCACAACTCAAGAAAAACCTGGAGGTTCTTCCCTCCAGGCGAGATGACGCCCTTTTTCGCTGTGGCATCTCGAGGGAAATCAAACCTTGCCTCTTGAACCTCGAAAGTGTCCTTCACACCCTTGCTGCAACTCAAGAAGTTCCCCGACATACACGTCTCCACTCGAGAGGAACACTGAGGGTCCCGCCACAACTCAAGAAGACCACGTTTCCCACTCCTCTGCTCGAGGTGAGGGTTCCTTTCCCTGCTTCATCGGGAAAGGATTCCCGGCATTCTCGTCGCATCTCAAGAGAAGGCTCTCTCAAAAGGAAAGTTGAGAGGAACTCCAGGGGTCGTGCCAACATTACAAAATGCCCCCAAATGTCTCAGTCCACTCCAGAGGAACCTGATTTCCCTGCACTGTGTCGACTGTCACCCTGAGTATCGACTCACACCACGGTGGTACGTGTGGCAGCCCTGTGTGAAAGAATCGAGGGAAAGCCACAGATCCCTGTGTCAACTCGACGGGAAGCCTGACACTGCTGTTACAGCTCGGGAGGAAAGTGGACGTGGATGTCTCCACTTGAGACAAGGCTTGACTCCCCTGTGGAGCCTCCAGAGGAACCCCAGGATCCATGTCAGCACTGGAGAGGAAACCTCATGTTCTGGCCTTGGCTAAAGACAAGGAATTAGAACGCGGCACCAACTGNGATGTCTCCACTTGAGACAAGGCTTGACTCCCCTGTGGAGCCTCCAGAGGAACCCCAGGATCCATGTCAGCACTGGAGAGGAAACCTCATGTTCTGGCCTTGGCTAAAGACAAGGAATTAGAACGCGGCACCAACTGGAGCAGAATCCTGAGAGGCCCCTCGCAACTTGCATGGAGACTAGCCTTTCCTGAGGCCTCACGAGCGGGTCCCTGAGGTCCCCGTCGTAACTCATGTAGAACCAGGAGATTCTCCCCTCTAGGCGTGATGAGGCCCTTTTTCACTGTGGCATCTCAATGGAAAATACACGTTCTCTCTTGAACCTCGAAAGGGTCCTTCACACCCTTGCAGCAACTCAAGAAGATCCCCGACATACCCATCTCCACTCAAGAGGAAGACCGCGGGTCCCGCCAAACTCAAGAGGAGACCCGTTTCCCCTCCTCCACTCGAGATGAGGGTTCCTTTCCCTGCTTCATTGAGAAAGGATCCCAGCATTCAGGTCGCATCTCAAGAGGAGGCGTTCTCAACAGGAAAAATGACAGGAACTCCAGGGGTCGTGCTACCATTCCAAAAGACCCCAAAATGTCTCAGTCCACTCCAGAGGAACCTGATTTCCCTGCACTGCCTCAACTGTCACCCCGAGTATTGACTCACACCATGGTGGTACGTGTGACAGCCCTGTGGGAAAGAATCGAGGGAAAGCCACAGATCCCTGTGTCAACTCGACGGGAAGCCTGACTCTGCTGCTACACCTCGGGAGGAAAGTGGACGTGCATGTCTCCACTTGAGATGAGGCCTGAGTCCCCTGTGGAGACTCCAGAGGAACCCCAGGATCCATGTCAGCACTGGAGAGGAAACCTCAGGTTCCACCCTCGTCTCCAGGCGAGGACTTAGGACCCGGCACCAACTGGAGAGGAATCCCGAGAGGCCCATTGGAACTCACAAGGAGACTGGCCTTTCCTGAGGCCACACAAGCGGGTCCCTGAAGTCCCCATCCTAACTCAAGAGAAACATGCTGCAACTAGAGAAAATAAAGAGGTTCTCCCCTCCAGGCGAGATGAGGCCCTTTTCTGCTGTGGCGTCTTGAGGGAAATCACACCTGCCCTCTTGAACCTTGAAAGGGTCTTGCAAACCCTTGCAGCAACTCAAGAAGTTCCCCATCATACCCGTCTCCACTCGAGAGGAACACAGAGGGTCCCACCAAACTGAAGAGTAGCCCCGTTTCCCCCTCCTCCACTGGAGATGAGAATTCGTTTCACAGCAATGTCAGGAAAGGATTTCCAGTGTTCCTGTCACATCTCAAGAGGAGGCACTCTCAGCAGGAAAGTCAAGAGAACTCCAGGGGTAGTGCCATCATTCCCAAAGAACCCCAAATATCTCTGTTCCACTTCAGAGAAACCTGATTTCCCTGTACTGCCTCGAGTGTCACCCCAAGAATTGACTCACACCATGGTGGCACGTGTGAGAGCCCTGGAGGAAAGCCTCAAGAGAAAGCCACAGATCCCTGTGTCAACTCGACAGGAAGCCTGACACTGCTGCTACAGCTCAGGAGGAAAGCGGATGTGCATGTCTCCAATTGACACGAGGCCTGACTCCCCTGTGGAGACTCCAGAGGAAGCCCAAGATTCATGTCAGCACTGGAGAGAAAACCTCAGATTCCGGCCTCTGCTTCAAATTAGGACTTAGGACCCGGCACTGATTGGAAAGAAATCCTGAGAGGCCCCTTGCAACTCGCATGGAGACTGGCCTGTGCTGAGGCCACACAAGCGTTTCCCTGAGGTTCCCGTCGTAACTCAAGAGGAACCTGCTGCAACACGAGAAAAACCAGGAGGTTCTACCCTCCAAGGGAGATGAGGCTCTTTTCCTGCTGAGGCGTCCTGAGGGAAGTCACACCTTCTGTCTTGAACCTCGAAAGGTTGCTTCACACCCATGCAGCAACTCAAGAAGTTCGCTGACATTCCTGTCTCCCCTCGAGAGTAACACCGAGGGTACCGCCAAACTCAAGAGGAGCCCCATTTCCCCCTCTTCTGCTCGAGATGAGGTTTCCTTTCCGTTTCTTCAGGAAATGATTTCCGGCGTTGCTGTCGCATCTCAAGTGGAGGCGCTCTCCACACGAATGCCGAGAGGAACACCAGGGTTCAAGCCACCATTCAAAAAGACCCCCATGTGCCTCAGTCCACTCCAGAGGAACCTGATTTCCCTATAATGCCTCGACTGTCACACCAATATCGACTCACATCAGGGTGGCACGTGTGAAAGCCTGTGGGAAAGCCTGTGGGAAAGCCTCGAGGGAAAGCCACAGATCCTTGTGTCAACTCGACGGGAAGCCTGACACTGCTGCTACAGCAGGGGAGGAAAGTGGACATGCATGTCTCCACTCGAGACGAGGCCTGACTCCCCTGTGGAGACTCCAGAGGAACCGCAAGTTCCATGTCAGCACTGCAGAGGAAATATTAGTGTCTGGCCTCATCTCCAGGCGAGGACTTAGGACCCGGCACCGACTGGAGGGCAATCCTGAGAGGCCCCTTGCAGCTCTTATGGAGACTGGCCTTTCCTGAGGCCACATGAGCGGGTCCATGAGGTCTCAATCATAACTCGAGAGGAAATTGCCAAAAATCAAGAAAAACCAGGAGGCTCTCCCCTTGAGGCGAGATGAGGCCCTTTTATGCTGCAGGGTCTCGAGGGAAATCACACCTTCCCTCTTGAACGTTGAAAGTGTCTTTCACACCCTTGCAGCAACTCAAGAAGTTCCCCAACATACCCGGCTCCATTCAAGAGAAATACTGGGGGTGGCACCAAACTCAAGAGGTTCCCTGTTTCCCCCTCCTCCGTTCAAGATGAGGGTTCCTTTCCCTGCTTATTTGGGAAAGGATTCCCGGCATTTCTGTTACATCTCAAGAGGAGGCACTTCACCAGGAAAGACAAAAGGTACTCCAGGGGTCGTGCCACCATTCCAAAGATCCCCAAATGTATCAGTCCACTCCAGAGGAACCTGATTTCCCTGCACTGCCTCGACTGTCACACCGAGTATCAACTCACACCACGGTGGCAATTGTGACAGCCCTGTGGGAAAGCCTCAAGGGAAAAACACAGATCCCTGTGTCAACTCGACGGGAAGTCTGACACTGCTGCTACAGCTCGGGAGAAAAGCGGACATACACGTGTCCACTCAAGATGACCATGACTTTCCTGTGGAGACTCCAGAGGAACCCCAAGATCCATGTCAGCACTGGAGAGGAAAACTCAGGTTCCAGCCTAGGCTCCAGATGAGGACTTAGGACCAGCACCGACTGGAGAGGAATCCCAAGGCCCCTTGTAACTCACATGGAGACTGGCCTTCCTTGAGGCCACAGGAGCTGGTCCCTGAGGTCCCCGTCATAACTCGAGAGGGACCTGCCACAAGTAGAGAAAAATCAGGACTGTCTTCCCTGCAGGCCTGATGAGGCTCTTTTCCGCTGCGGCGTCTTGAGGGAAATCATACTTTCCATCTTGAACCTCGAAATGGTCCTTCACATGCTAGTAGCAACTAAAGAATTTCACTGACATAACCTTCTCCACTCGAGAAGAATACCGAGGGTGCCACCACAATTCAAGAGGAGCAACGTTTCCCCCTCCTCCACTCGAGATTAGGGTTCATTTTCTTGCTTCATTGGGAAAGGATTCCCGGCTTTCCCATCACATCTCAAGAGGAGGTGCTCCCTATAGGGAAGTCGAGAGGAACTCCAGGGGTCGTGCCACCATTCAAAAAGACCCCCAAATGTCTCAGTCCACTCCAGAGGAACCTGATTGCCCTGCACTGCCTCCACTGTCACCCCAAGTATCGACTCACACCACCGTGGAACGTGTGACAGCCCTGTGGGAAAGCCTCAAAGGAAAGCCACAGATCCCTGTGTCAAATCGATGGGAAGCCTGACACTGCTGCTACAGCTTGGGAGAAAAACGGACGTGTATGTCTCCACTTAAGAAGAGTCCTGACTCCCCTGTGGAGACTCCAGAGGAACCCCAAGATCCATGTCAGCACTGGAGAGGAAACTTCAGGTTCTGTCTGCAGTTCCAGACGAGTACCTAGGACCCGACACTGACTGGACAGGAATCCCGAGGGGCCCCTCGCAACTCGTATGGAGACTGTTCTTTCCTGAGGCCACGCCAGCAGGTCCCTGAGGTCCCTGTCATAACTTGAGAGGGACCTGCTGCAACTAGAGAAAAACCAGGAGGTTCTCCTCTCCAGGCGAGATGAGGCCCTTTTCCGCTGCAGTATCTCGAGGGAAATCACACCATCCTTCCTGAACCTCAAATGGGTCATTCACACCCTTGCAGAAACTCAACAAAATCCCTGAGATACTCGTCCCCACTCGAGAGGAACAATGAGGATCCTGCCACAAATCAAGAGGAGACCGACTTCCCCCACCTCCGCTCGAGATGAGAGCTCTTTTCCCTGATTTATTGCAAAAGGATTCCCAGCGTTCCCATCATATCTCAAGAGGAGGCGCTCTCAACAGGAAAATCAAGGTCAAGTCCAAGGGTCTTGCCACCATTCCTAAAGACCCCCAAATGTCTCAGTCCACTCCAGATGAACCTGATTTCCCTGCATTGCCTCGAATGTCACCTCGAGTATCGACTCGTACCATGGTGGCACCTGTGATAGCCCTGTGGGAAAGCCTCGAGGGAAAGCCACAGGTCCCTGTGTCAACTTGATGGGAAGCCTGACATTGCTGTTGCAACTCGGGAGGAAACTGGACGTGCATGTATCTACCTGAGTCAAGGCTTGACTCCCCATGTGGAGACTCCAGAGGAACTCCAAGATCCATGTCAGCACTGGAGAGGAAACCTCAGGTTCCGGCATCGGCACCAGACAAAGATCCCAGCACCGAGTGGAGAGGAATCCTGAGAGGCCTCTTGCAACTAGCATGGAACTGGCCTTTCCTGAGGTCAAACGAATGGTTCCCTAAGGTCCCCATCATAGCTTGGGAGGAACATGCCACAACTGAAGAAAAACTAGGAGGTTCTCCCCTCCAGGAGAGATGAGGCCCTTTTCGGCTGCGGCGTCTCAAGGGAAATCACACCTTCCCTCTTTAACCTTGAAAGAGTCCTTCACACCCTTGCAGCAACTCAAGAAGTTCCCCGACATACCCGTCTCCACTCAATAGGAACACTGAGGGTCCTGCCAAATTCAAGAGGAGCTCCGTTTCCCAATCTCCTGCTGGAGATGAGGGTTCCTTTCCCTGATTCGTTGGGAAAGGTTTCCAGGCGTTCCCGTCGCATCTCAAGAGGAGGCACTCTCAACAGGAAAATCGAGAGGAACTCCATGGGTCGTGCCACCATTCCAAAGACCCCAAGTGTCTGAGTCCACTCCACCGGAAAATGATTTCCCTGCACTGCCTCGACTGTCACCCTGAGTTTTGACTCACATCACGGTGGCACGTGTGACAGCCCTGTGGGAAAGCCTGAGGGAAAGCCAGAGGTCACTGTGTCAACTAGATGGGAAGCCTGACACTGCTGGTACAGCTGGGAGGAAAGCAGAAGTGCATGACTCCACTCAAGACGAGGCCTGACTCCCCTTTAGAAACTCCAGAGGAACCCCAAGATCCATGTGAGCACTGGAGAGGAAACCTAAGGTTCCAGCCTCAGCTCCAGATGAGGATTTAGGAACCGGCACTGACTGGAGAGGAATCCCGAGAGGCCCCTCGCAACTCGCATGGAGACTGGCCTTTCCTGAGGCCACACGAGCAGGTCCTTGAGGTCTCCATCGTAACTCAAGAAGAAACTGCTGCAACTCGAGAAGAACCAGGAGGTTCTCCCCTCCAGGCGAGATGAGGCCCTTTTCCGCTGCGGTGTCTCGAGCAAAATCACACCTTTCCTCTTTAACCTCAAAAAAGTCCTTCACAACCTTGCTGCAACTCAAGAACTTCCCTGCCATACCCATCTCCACTCAAGAGAAACACCGAGGGTCCCACCACAACTCAAGAAGAGTCCCGTTTCCCCCTAATCTGCTCGAGATGAGGGTTCCTTTCCTTGCTTCATTGGGATAGGATTCCCGGTGTTCCCATCGCATCTCAAGAGGAGCCACAATCAAAAGGAAAGTTGAGAGGAACTCCAGGAGTCGTGCCATCATTCCAAAAGACCTCCAAATGTCTCAGTCCCCTCCAGAGGAACCTGATTTCCCTGCACTGCCTCGACTGCCACCCCGAGTATCAGCTCACACCATGGTGGCATGTGGGACAGCCCTGTGGGAAAGCCTTGAGGGAAAGCCACGAGGTGAAGCCACAGTTCCCTGTGTCAACATGACAGGAAGCCTGATACTGCTGATACAGCTGGGAGGAAAGTGAAAGTGCATGTCTCCACTCGAGACGAGGCCTGAAACCCCTTTGGAAACTCCAGAGGAACTCCAAGATCCATGTCAGTACTGGAGAGGAAACCTCATGATGCGGCCTTGGATCCAGATGAGGATTTAGGAACCGGCACTGACTGGAGAGGAATCCCGAGAGACCCCTAGCAACTCGCAGGGAGACTGGCCTTTCCTGAGGCCACACGAGCAGGTCCCTGAGGTCCCCGTCATAACTCAAGAGGAAACTGCCACAACTTGATAAGAACCAGGAGGTTCTCCCGTCCAGGAGAGATGAGGCCCTTTTCCCCTGTGGTATCTTTGAACCTCGAAAATTTCCTTCACAACCATGCAGCAACAAAAGAACTTCTCCCACATACACATCTCCAATCGAGAGGAACACCGAGGGTCCCACCACAACTCAAGAAGAACCCCGTTTCCACCTCCTCCACTCCAGATGAGGGTTCCTTTCCATGCTTTGTAGCAAAAGGATTCTCAGTGTTCTCGTCGCATCTCAAGATGAATTGCTCTCAACAGGAAAGTGGAGATGAACTCCAGGGATGGTGCCAGCATTCCAAAAGACCCTCAAATGTCTCAGTCCACTCCAGAGGAACCTGATTTCCCTGCACTGCCTCGACTGTCACCCCGAGTATAGACTCACACCACAGTGGCACTTGTGACAGCCCTGTGTGAAAGCCTCGAGGGAAAGCCACAGATCCCTTTGTCAATTTGATGGGAAGACTGACACTGCTGATACAGCTTGGGAGGAAAGTGGACATGCATGTCTCCACTCAAGAAGAGGCCTGAGTCCCCTGTGGAGCTTCCAGAGGAACCCCAAGTTCCATGTCAGCACTGGAGAGGGAACCTCAGGTTCCAGCCCCAGCTCCAGATGAGGACTTAGGACCTGGAACCCACTGGAGAAGAATCCAGAGAGGCCCCTCGCAAGTCACATGGAGATTAGCCTTTCCTGAGGCCACTCACGCAGGTCCCTAATTCCCCATCACAACTAGAGAGTAACCTGCCACAACTCGAGAAAAAACCAGGAGGTTCTTCTCTCCAGGTGAGATGAGGCCATTTTCCGCTGCAGCGTCTCGAGGGAAATCACATGTTCCCTCTTTAAGCTCGAAAGGATCATTCACACCCTTGCAGCAATTCAAGAAATTCCCCGACATACCCGTCTCCACTCAAGAGGAACAACGAGAGTCCTGCCACAACTCAAGAGGAGCCCGGTTTCCACCTCCTCCGCTCAAGATGAGGGTTCCTTTCCCTGCTTCGTCTCGAAAGGATTCCTGGCATTCCCGTTGCATCTCAAGAGGAGGCACTCTCACCAGGAAAGTGGAGAGCAACTCCAGTGGTCGTGCCACCATTCCTGAACACCCCCAAATGTCTCAGGCCACTCCAGAGGAACCAGATTTTACTGCACTGTCTCGACTGTCACCCCGAGTATCGACTCACACCACGGTGACACGTGTGACCGCCCTGTGGGAAAGCCTTGAGATAAAGCCACACATCCCTGTGTCCATTCGACGGGAAGCCTGACACTGCAGCTACAGGTCAGGAGGAAAGCAGACGTTCACGTCTCCACTCGAGACGAGGCCTGACTCCCCTGTGGAGACTCCAGAGGAACCCCAAGATCCATGTCAGCACTGGAGAGGATACCTCAGATTCTGGCCTTAAATCCAGATGAGGACATAGGACCCAGCACCAACTGGAGAGAAATCCCAAGAGGCCGCTCGCAAATTGCATGGATACTGTCCTTTCCTGAGGCCACACGAGCAGGTCTCTGAGGTCCCCATTGTAACTCGAGAGGAATCTGCCACAACTCGAGAAAAACCAGGAGGTACTCCCCTCCTGGAGAGATGAGGCCCTATTCCACTGCAGCGTCTCAAGGAAAATAACACCTTCCATATTGAACCTCGGAAAGGTCATTCACAAGCTTATAGCAATGCAAGAAGTTCCCCAACATACCCGTCTCCACTCGAGAGGAACTTCAAGGGTCCTGCGAAATTCAAGAGAAGCTCTGATTCCCCCTCCACCGCTCGAGATGAGGGTGCCTTTCCCTGCTTNGAAAACTCAGGTTCCAGCCTAGGCTCCAGATGAGGACTTAGGACCAGCACCGACTGGAGAGGAATCCCAAGGCCCCTTGTAACTCACATGGAGACTGGCCTTCCTTGAGGCCACAGGAGCTGGTCCCTGAGGTCCCCGTCATAACTCGAGAGGGACCTGCCACAAGTAGAGAAAAATCAGGACTGTCTTCCCTGCAGGCCTGATGAGGCTCTTTTCCGCTGCGGCGTCTTGAGGGAAATCATACTTTCCATCTTGAACCTCGAAATGGTCCTTCACATGCTAGTAGCAACTAAAGAATTTCACTGACATAACCTTCTCCACTCGAGAAGAATACCGAGGGTGCCACCACAATTCAAGAGGAGCAACGTTTCCCCCTCCTCCACTCGAGATTAGGGTTCATTTTCTTGCTTCATTGGGAAAGGATTCCCGGCTTTCCCATCACATCTCAAGAGGAGGTGCTCCCTATAGGGAAGTCGAGAGGAACTCCAGGGGTCGTGCCACCATTCAAAAAGACCCCCAAATGTCTCAGTCCACTCCAGAGGAACCTGATTGCCCTGCACTGCCTCCACTGTCACCCCAAGTATCGACTCACACCACCGTGGAACGTGTGACAGCCCTGTGGGAAAGCCTCAAAGGAAAGCCACAGATCCCTGTGTCAAATCGATGGGAAGCCTGACACTGCTGCTACAGCTTGGGAGAAAAACGGACGTGTATGTCTCCACTTAAGAAGAGTCCTGACTCCCCTGTGGAGACTCCAGAGGAACCCCAAGATCCATGTCAGCACTGGAGAGGAAACTTCAGGTTCTGTCTGCAGTTCCAGACGAGTACCTAGGACCCGACACTGACTGGACAGGAATCCCGAGGGGCCCCTCGCAACTCGTATGGAGACTGTTCTTTCCTGAGGCCACGCCAGCAGGTCCCTGAGGTCCCTGTCATAACTTGAGAGGGACCTGCTGCAACTAGAGAAAAACCAGGAGGTTCTCCTCTCCAGGCGAGATGAGGCCCTTTTCCGCTGCAGTATCTCGAGGGAAATCACACCATCCTTCCTGAACCTCAAATGGGTCATTCACACCCTTGCAGAAACTCAACAAAATCCCTGAGATACTCGTCCCCACTCGAGAGGAACAATGAGGATCCTGCCACAAATCAAGAGGAGACCGACTTCCCCCACCTCCGCTCGAGATGAGAGCTCTTTTCCCTGATTTATTGCAAAAGGATTCCCAGCGTTCCCATCATATCTCAAGAGGAGGCGCTCTCAACAGGAAAATCAAGGTCAAGTCCAAGGGTCTTGCCACCATTCCTAAAGACCCCCAAATGTCTCAGTCCACTCCAGATGAACCTGATTTCCCTGCATTGCCTCGAATGTCACCTCGAGTATCGACTCGTACCATGGTGGCACCTGTGATAGCCCTGTGGGAAAGCCTCGAGGGAAAGCCACAGGTCCCTGTGTCAACTTGATGGGAAGCCTGACATTGCTGTTGCAACTCGGGAGGAAACTGGACGTGCATGTATCTACCTGAGTCAAGGCTTGACTCCCCATGTGGAGACTCCAGAGGAACTCCAAGATCCATGTCAGCACTGGAGAGGAAACCTCAGGTTCCGGCATCGGCACCAGACAAAGATCCCAGCACCGAGTGGAGAGGAATCCTGAGAGGCCTCTTGCAACTAGCATGGAACTGGCCTTTCCTGAGGTCAAACGAATGGTTCCCTAAGGTCCCCATCATAGCTTGGGAGGAACATGCCACAACTGAAGAAAAACTAGGAGGTTCTCCCCTCCAGGAGAGATGAGGCCCTTTTCGGCTGCGGCGTCTCAAGGGAAATCACACCTTCCCTCTTTAACCTTGAAAGAGTCCTTCACACCCTTGCAGCAACTCAAGAAGTTCCCCGACATACCCGTCTCCACTCAATAGGAACACTGAGGGTCCTGCCAAATTCAAGAGGAGCTCCGTTTCCCAATCTCCTGCTGGAGATGAGGGTTCCTTTCCCTGATTCGTTGGGAAAGGTTTCCAGGCGTTCCCGTCGCATCTCAAGAGGAGGCACTCTCAACAGGAAAATCGAGAGGAACTCCATGGGTCGTGCCACCATTCCAAAGACCCCAAGTGTCTGAGTCCACTCCACCGGAAAATGATTTCCCTGCACTGCCTCGACTGTCACCCTGAGTTTTGACTCACATCACGGTGGCACGTGTGACAGCCCTGTGGGAAAGCCTGAGGGAAAGCCAGAGGTCACTGTGTCAACTAGATGGGAAGCCTGACACTGCTGGTACAGCTGGGAGGAAAGCAGAAGTGCATGACTCCACTCAAGACGAGGCCTGACTCCCCTTTAGAAACTCCAGAGGAACCCCAAGATCCATGTGAGCACTGGAGAGGAAACCTAAGGTTCCAGCCTCAGCTCCAGATGAGGATTTAGGAACCGGCACTGACTGGAGAGGAATCCCGAGAGGCCCCTCGCAACTCGCATGGAGACTGGCCTTTCCTGAGGCCACACGAGCAGGTCCTTGAGGTCTCCATCGTAACTCAAGAAGAAACTGCTGCAACTCGAGAAGAACCAGGAGGTTCTCCCCTCCAGGCGAGATGAGGCCCTTTTCCGCTGCGGTGTCTCGAGCAAAATCACACCTTTCCTCTTTAACCTCAAAAAAGTCCTTCACAACCTTGCTGCAACTCAAGAACTTCCCTGCCATACCCATCTCCACTCAAGAGAAACACCGAGGGTCCCACCACAACTCAAGAAGAGTCCCGTTTCCCCCTAATCTGCTCGAGATGAGGGTTCCTTTCCTTGCTTCATTGGGATAGGATTCCCGGTGTTCCCATCGCATCTCAAGAGGAGCCACAATCAAAAGGAAAGTTGAGAGGAACTCCAGGAGTCGTGCCATCATTCCAAAAGACCTCCAAATGTCTCAGTCCCCTCCAGAGGAACCTGATTTCCCTGCACTGCCTCGACTGCCACCCCGAGTATCAGCTCACACCATGGTGGCATGTGGGACAGCCCTGTGGGAAAGCCTTGAGGGAAAGCCACGAGGTGAAGCCACAGTTCCCTGTGTCAACATGACAGGAAGCCTGATACTGCTGATACAGCTGGGAGGAAAGTGAAAGTGCATGTCTCCACTCGAGACGAGGCCTGAAACCCCTTTGGAAACTCCAGAGGAACTCCAAGATCCATGTCAGTACTGGAGAGGAAACCTCATGATGCGGCCTTGGATCCAGATGAGGATTTAGGAACCGGCACTGACTGGAGAGGAATCCCGAGAGACCCCTAGCAACTCGCAGGGAGACTGGCCTTTCCTGAGGCCACACGAGCAGGTCCCTGAGGTCCCCGTCATAACTCAAGAGGAAACTGCCACAACTTGATAAGAACCAGGAGGTTCTCCCGTCCAGGAGAGATGAGGCCCTTTTCCCCTGTGGTATCTTTGAACCTCGAAAATTTCCTTCACAACCATGCAGCAACAAAAGAACTTCTCCCACATACACATCTCCAATCGAGAGGAACACCGAGGGTCCCACCACAACTCAAGAAGAACCCCGTTTCCACCTCCTCCACTCCAGATGAGGGTTCCTTTCCATGCTTTGTAGCAAAAGGATTCTCAGTGTTCTCGTCGCATCTCAAGATGAATTGCTCTCAACAGGAAAGTGGAGATGAACTCCAGGGATGGTGCCAGCATTCCAAAAGACCCTCAAATGTCTCAGTCCACTCCAGAGGAACCTGATTTCCCTGCACTGCCTCGACTGTCACCCCGAGTATAGACTCACACCACAGTGGCACTTGTGACAGCCCTGTGTGAAAGCCTCGAGGGAAAGCCACAGATCCCTTTGTCAATTTGATGGGAAGACTGACACTGCTGATACAGCTTGGGAGGAAAGTGGACATGCATGTCTCCACTCAAGAAGAGGCCTGAGTCCCCTGTGGAGCTTCCAGAGGAACCCCAAGTTCCATGTCAGCACTGGAGAGGGAACCTCAGGTTCCAGCCCCAGCTCCAGATGAGGACTTAGGACCTGGAACCCACTGGAGAAGAATCCAGAGAGGCCCCTCGCAAGTCACATGGAGATTAGCCTTTCCTGAGGCCACTCACGCAGGTCCCTAATTCCCCATCACAACTAGAGAGTAACCTGCCACAACTCGAGAAAAAACCAGGAGGTTCTTCTCTCCAGGTGAGATGAGGCCATTTTCCGCTGCAGCGTCTCGAGGGAAATCACATGTTCCCTCTTTAAGCTCGAAAGGATCATTCACACCCTTGCAGCAATTCAAGAAATTCCCCGACATACCCGTCTCCACTCAAGAGGAACAACGAGAGTCCTGCCACAACTCAAGAGGAGCCCGGTTTCCACCTCCTCCGCTCAAGATGAGGGTTCCTTTCCCTGCTTCGTCTCGAAAGGATTCCTGGCATTCCCGTTGCATCTCAAGAGGAGGCACTCTCACCAGGAAAGTGGAGAGCAACTCCAGTGGTCGTGCCACCATTCCTGAACACCCCCAAATGTCTCAGGCCACTCCAGAGGAACCAGATTTTACTGCACTGTCTCGACTGTCACCCCGAGTATCGACTCACACCACGGTGACACGTGTGACCGCCCTGTGGGAAAGCCTTGAGATAAAGCCACACATCCCTGTGTCCATTCGACGGGAAGCCTGACACTGCAGCTACAGGTCAGGAGGAAAGCAGACGTTCACGTCTCCACTCGAGACGAGGCCTGACTCCCCTGTGGAGACTCCAGAGGAACCCCAAGATCCATGTCAGCACTGGAGAGGATACCTCAGATTCTGGCCTTAAATCCAGATGAGGACATAGGACCCAGCACCAACTGGAGAGAAATCCCAAGAGGCCGCTCGCAAATTGCATGGATACTGTCCTTTCCTGAGGCCACACGAGCAGGTCTCTGAGGTCCCCATTGTAACTCGAGAGGAATCTGCCACAACTCGAGAAAAACCAGGAGGTACTCCCCTCCTGGAGAGATGAGGCCCTATTCCACTGCAGCGTCTCAAGGAAAATAACACCTTCCATATTGAACCTCGGAAAGGTCATTCACAAGCTTATAGCAATGCAAGAAGTTCCCCAACATACCCGTCTCCACTCGAGAGGAACTTCAAGGGTCCTGCGAAATTCAAGAGAAGCTCTGATTCCCCCTCCACCGCTCGAGATGAGGGTGCCTTTCCCTGCTTCTCCAGGAAAGGATTCCCGGCGTTCCCGTCGCATTTCAAGAGGAGGCTCTCTCAATAGGAAAGATGAGAAAAATTCCAGGGGTCCTGCCACCGTTCCAAAAGGCACCCAAATGTCTCAGTCCACTCCAGAGGAACCTGATTTCCCTGCACTGCCTCGACTGTCACCCCAAGTATTGACTCACACCACAGTGGCACTTGTGACAGCCCTGTGTGAAAGCCTCGAGGGAAAGCCACAGATCCCTTTGTCAATTCGATGGGAAGACTGACACTGCTGATATAGCTCGGGAGGAAAGTGGATGTGCCTGTCTCCACTCGAGACGAGGCCTGAGTCCCCTGTGGAGCCTCTAGAGGAACCCCAAGTTCCATGTCAGCATTGGAGAGGAAACCTCAGGTTCCAGCCCCAGCTCCAGATGAGGACTTAGGACCCGGCACCAACTGGAGAAGAATCCAGAGAGGCCCCTTGCAAGTCGCATGGAGACTGGCCTTTCCTGAGGCCACTCAAGCGGGTCCCTAATTCCCCATTATAACAAGAGAGTAACCTGGCACAACTCGAGAAAAACCAGGAAGTTCTTTTCTCCAGGTGAGATGAGGTCATTTTCCTCTGCAGCGTCTCGAGGGAAATCACACATTCCCTCTTTAACCTCGAAAGGGTCATTCACACCCTTGCAGCAACTCAAGAAATTCCCCGACATACCCGTCTCCACTCGAGAGGAACAACGAGCGTCCTGCCACAACTCAAGAGGAGCCCAGTTTCCACCTCCTCCGTTCGAGATGAGGGTTCCTTTCCCTGCTTCGTCTCGAAAGGATTCCCGGTATTCCCATTACATCTAAAGAGGAGGTGCTCTCACCAGGAAAGTGGAGAGCAACTGCAGTGGTCATGCCACCATTCATGAACACCTCCAAATGCCTCAGGCCACTCCAGAGGAGCCAGATTTTACTGCACTGTCTCGACTGTCACCCCGAGTATCGACTCACACCACGGTGGCACGTGTGACCGCCCTGTGGGAAAGCCTCAAGATAAAGCCACAGATCCCTGTGTCCATTCGATGGGAAGCCTGACACTGCAGCTACAGCTCGGGAGGAAAGTGGACATGCATGTCTGCACTCGAGATGAGGCCTGACTCCCCTGTGGAGACTCCAGAGGAACCCCAAGATCCATGTCAGCACTGGAGAGGAAACCTCAGATTCTGGCCTTAAATCCAGACAAGGACATAGGACCCAGCACCAACTGGAGAGAAATCCCAAGAGGCCCCTCTGAAATCACATGGATAGTGGACTTTCTGAGGCCACATGAGCGGGTCCCTGAGGTCCCCATCGTAACTCGAGAGGAATCTGCCACAACTCGAGAAAAACCAGGAGGTACTCCCCTCCAGGAGAGATGAGGCCCTTTTCCACTGCAGCGTCTCGAGGAAAATCACACCTTCCCTATTGAACCTCGAAAAAGTTCATGCCCTTACAGCAATGCAAGAAGTTCCCCAACATACCCGTCTCCACTCGAGAGGAACTTCAAGGGTCCCTCAAAATTCAAGAGAAGTCCCGATTCCCCCTCCACTGCTCAAGATGAGGGTGCTTTTCCCTGCTTCACCGGGAAAGGAATCTTGGGGTTCCCATCGCATCTCAATACGAGGTGCTCTCAACAGGAAAGTCGAGAGGAACTCCAGGGCTCGTGCCACCATTCCAAAAAAACCCCAAATGACTCAGTCCATTCCAAAGGAAGCTGATTTCCCAGCACTGCCTCTACTGTCACCCCAAGTATTGACTCACACCACGGTGGCACGTGTGACAGCCCTGTGGGAAAGCCTCGAGGGAAAGCCACAGATCCCTGTGTCAACTCGATGGGAAGCCTGACACTGCTGCTACACCTTGGGAGGAAAGCAGACGTGCATGTCTCCACTCTAGATGAGCCCTGACTCCCCTGTGAGACTCCAGAGGAATACCAAGATCCATGTCATCACTAGAAAGGAAACCTCAGGTTCTGGTCTTGGCTCCAGACGAGGACTTTGGACCCAGCACCAACTGGAGACGAATCCCGAGATGCCACTCACAACACGCATGGAGAATGGACTTTCCTGAGGGCACATGAGCAGATCCCTGATGTCCCCGTCGTAACTCAAGAGGAACCTACCTCAACTTGAGAAGAACCAGGAGGTTCTCCCCTCTAGGCGAGATGAGGCCCTTTTCCGCTGCAGTGACATGAGGGAAATCATACCTTCCCTCTTAAACTTCAAAAAGTTCCCTTACAACTTTGCTGCAACTCAAGAAGTTACCCGACATACCCGTCTCTACTCAAGAGGAACACTGAGGTCCCACCAAACTCAAGAGGAGCCCCGTTTCCCCCTTCTGCATTTGAGATGAGGGTTCGTTTCCCTGCTTCATCGAGAAAGGATTCCCGGCGTTCCCGTCGCATTTCAAGGTTAGGCTCTCTCAATAGGAAAGTCAAGAAGAATTCCAGGGGTCGTGCCACCATTCCAAAAGGCACCCAAATTTCTCAGTCCACAACAAAGGAACCTGATTTGCCTGCACTGCCTCGACTGTCACCCCGAGTAATGATTCACACCACAGTGACACTTGTGACAGCTGTATGCGAAAGCCTCGAGGGAAAGCCACAGATCCCTTTGTCAATTCGACGGGAAGACTGACACTGCTGATACAGCTCGGGAGGAAAGTGGATGTGCATGTCTCCACTCGAGACGAGGCCTGAGCCACCTTTGGAGCTTCCAGAGGAACCCCAAGATCCATGTCAGCACTGGAGAGGAAAACTCAGGTTCCAGCCCCAGCTCCATATGAGGACTTAAGACCCGGAACCGACTGGAGAGGAATCCAGAGAGGCCCCTCGCAAGTCGCATGGAGACTGGCCTTTCCTGAGGCCACTTGAGCGGGTCCCTAATTCCCTGTCATAACAAGAGAGTAACCTGTCACAACTCGAGAAAAAACAAGAGGTTCTTCTCTCCAGGTGAGATGAGGCCTTTTTCCACTGCAGTGTCTCGAGGGAAATCACACATTCCCTCTTTAACCTCGAAAGAGTCATTCACACCCTTGCAGCAACTCAAGAAATTCCCCGACATACCCATCTCCACTCGAGAGGAACAACGAGGGTCCCGCTACAACTCAAGAGGAGCCCGGTTTCCACCTCTTCTGCTCGAGATGAAGGATCCTTTCCCTGCTTCGTCTCGAAAGGATTCCCGGTATTCCCATTACATCTAAAGAGGAGGTGCTCTCACCAGGAAAGTGGAGAGCAACTACAGTGGTCATGCCACCGTTCATGAACACCTCCAAATGTCTCAGGCCACTCCAGAGGAACCAGATTTTACTGCACTGTCTCGACTGTCACCCCGAGTATTGACTCACACCACGGTGGCACGTGTGACCGCCCTGTGGGAAAGCCTCGAGATAAAGCCACAGATCCCTGTGTCCATTCGACGGGAAGCCTGACACTGTAGCTACAGCTCAGCGGGAAAGCGGACGTGCATGTCTCCCTTACAACAATTCAAGAAGTTCCCCAACATACCCGTCTCCACTCGAGAGGAACTTCAAGGGTCCCTCAAAATTCAAGAGAAGTCCCGATTCCCTCTCCACCGCTTGAGATGAGGGTGCCTTTCCCTGCTTCACCGGGAAAGGAATCTTGGGGTTCCCATCACATCTCAATAGGAGGCGCTCTCAACAGGAAAGTCGAGAGGAACTCCAGGGCTCATGCCACCATTCCAAAAGACCCCCAAATATCTCAGTCCACTCCAGAGGAAGCTGATTTTACAGCATTGCCTCTACTGTCACCCCAAGTATCAACTCACACCACCTTGGCACGTATGACAGCCCTGTGGGAAAGCCTTGAGGGAAAGCCACAGATCCCTGTGTCAACTCGATGGGAAGCCTGACACTGCTGCTACACCTTGGGAGGAAAGCAGACGTGCATGTCTCCACTCTAGATGAGCCCTGACTCCCCTGTGAGACTCCAGAGGAATACCAAGATCCATGTCAGCACTAGAAAGAAAACCTCAGGTTCCAGTCTTGGCTCCAGAGGAGGACTTTGGACCCAGCACCGCCTGGAGAGGAATCCCGAAATGCCCCTCACAACTCTCATGGATACTGGACTTTCCTGAAGGCACACGAGTAGATCCCTGATGTCCTCATTGTAACTCAAGAGGAACCTGCCTCAACTCGAGAAGAACCAGGAGGTTCTCCCCTCTAGGCGAGATGAGGCTCTTTTCCACTGCGGTGACATGAGGGAAATCACATCTTCCCTCTTGAACCTCGAAAAATTCCTTTACATCCGTGCTGCAACTCAAGAAGTTCCCCGACATACCCGTCTCTACTCAAGAGGAACACCGAGGTCCCGCCAAACTCAAGAGGAGCCCCGTTTCCCCCTTCTGCGCTTGAGATGAGGGTTCCTTTCCCTGCATCGTCGGGAAAGGATTCCAGGCATTCCCGTCGCATTTCAAGAGGAGGCTTTTTCAATAGGAGAGTCGAGAGGAATTCGAAGGGTCGTGCCACCATTCCGAAAGGCAGCCAAATGTCTCAGTCCACCCCAGAGGAACCTGATTTCCCTGCACTGCCTCGACCTTCACCCCGAGTATTGACTCACTCCACAGTGGCACTTGTGACAGCCCTGTGTGAAAGCCTCGAGGGAAAACCACAGATCCCTTTGTCAATTTGATGGGAAGACTGACACTGCTGATACAGCTCGGGAGGAAAGTGGATGTGCATGTCTCCACTCGAGACGAGGCCTGAGTCTGCTGTGGAGTCTCTAGAGGAACCCCAATTTTCATGTCAGCACTGAAGAGGAATCCTCAGGTTCCAGCCCCAGCTCCAGATGAGGACTTAGGACCCGGCACCAACTGGAGAAGAATCCAGAGAGGCCCCTCGCAAGTCATATGGAGATTGGCCTTTCCTGAGGCCACTTGAGTGGGTCCCTAATTCCCTGTCATAACAAGAGAGTAACCTGCTACAACTCGAGAAAAACCAGGAGATTCTTCTCTCCAGGTGAGATGAGGCCTTTTTCCACTGCAGCGTCTCGAGGGAAATCACACGTTCCCTCTTTAACCTTGAAAGGGTCATACACAACCTTGCAGCAACTCAAGAAATTCCCCGACATACCCGTCTCCACTCGAGAGGAACAATGAGGGTCCTGCCACAACTCAAGAGGAGCCCGGTTTCCACCTCCTCCGCTCGAGATGAGGGTTCCTTTCCCTGCTTCATCTCGAAAGGATTCCTGGCATTCCCATCACATCTCAAGAGGAGGTGCTCTCACCAGGAAAGTGGAGAGCAACTGCAGTGGTCGTGCCACCATTCATGAACACCTCCAAATGTCTCAGGCCACTCCAGAGGAACCTGATTTTACTGCACTGCCTCAAATGTCACCCCAACTATCGACTCACACCACGATGGCACGTGTGACCACCCAGTGGGAAAGCCTCGAGATAAAGCCACAGATCCCTGTGTCCATTCGATGGGAAGCCTGACACTGCAGCTACAACTCGGGGGGAAAGCAGACATGCATGTCTCCACTCGAGACGAGGCCTGACTCCCCTGTGGAGACTCCTGAGGAACCCCAAGATCCATGTCAGCACTGGAGAGGAAACCTCAGATTCTGGCCTTAAATCCAGATGAGGACATAGGACCCGGCACCGACTGGAGAGAAATCCCAAGAGGCCCTTCACAAATCGCATGGATACTGTCCTTTCCTGAGGCCACACAAGCGGGTCCCTGAGGTCTCCATCATAACTCGAGAGGAATCTGCCACAACTCGAGAAAAACCAGGAGGTACTCCCCTCCAGGAGAGATGAGGCCCTTTTCCACTGCAGCGTCTCGAGGAAAATCACACCTTCCCTATTGAACCTCGAAAAGGTTGTTCACGCCCTTACAGCAATGCAAGAAGTTTCCCAACATACCCGTCTCCACTCAAGAGGAGCTTCAAGGGTCCCACAAAATTCAAGAGAAGTCCCGATTCCCCCTCCACCACTCGAGATGAGGGTGCCTTTCCGTGCTTTGCCGGGAAAGGATTCTTGGCATTCCCATCACATCTCAATAGGAGGCGCTCTCAACAGGAAAGTCGAGAGGAACTCCAGGGCTCGTGCCACCATTCCAAAAGACCCCCAAATGTCTCAGTCCACTCCAAAGGAAACTGATTTCCCAGCATTGCCTCTACTGTCACCCCAAGTATCGACTCACACCACCTTGGCACTTGTGACCATCCTGTGAGAAAGCCTTGAGGGAAAGCCACAGATCCCTGTGTCAACTCGATGGGAAGCCTGACACTGCTGCTACACCTTGGGAAGAAAGCAGACGTGCATGTCTCCACTCTAGACGAGCCCTGACTCCCCTGTGAGACTCCAGAGGAATACCAAGATCCATGTCAGCACTAGAAAGGAAACCTCAGGTTCAGGTCTCAGCTCCAGAGGAGGACTTTGGACCCGGCACCGACTGGAGAGGAATCCTGAGATGCTCCTTGCAACTTGCATGGATACTGGACTTTCCTGAAGGCACACGAGCAGATCCCTGATGTCCCCATTGTAACTCAAGAGGAACCTGCCTCAACCTGAGAAAAACCAGGAGCTTCTCCACTTCAGGCTAGATGAGGCCCTTTTCCACTGTGGGCTCTCGAGGGAAATCACACTTTTCCTATTGAACCTCGAAATGGTCCTTCACACCCTTGTAGCAACTGAAGAAGTTCCCCAACATACCCGTCTCCACATGAGAAGAATTTCAAGGGTCCCGTGAAACTCAAGAGGAGCCCCATTACCCCCTCCTCCAATCGAGATGAGGGTGCCTTTCCCTGCTTCATCAGGAAAGGATTCCCGGCTTTCCTTTTGCATCTCAAGAGGAGGCGCTCTCAACAGGAAAGTCGAGAGGAACTCCAGGGGTCATGCCACCATTCCAAAAGACCACCAAATGTCTCAGTCCACTCCACAGGATCCTAATTTCCCTGCACTGCCTCGACTGTCACTCTAAGTATCGACTCACACCATTGTGGCACGTGTGACAGCCCTGTGGGAAAGCCTCGAGGGAAAGCCACACACCCCTGGGTCAACACGATGGGAAACTGACACTGCTGATAAGCTCGGGAGGAAAGTGGATGTGCATGTCTCCATTCGAGACAAGGCCTGACTCCCCTGTGGAGACTCCAGAGGAACCCCAAGAACCATATAAGCACTGGTGAAGAAACCTCAGGTTCTGGCTCAGCTCCAGACGAGGACAGAGGACCTGGCACTGACTGGAGAGGAATCCTGAGAGGCCCCTCGCAACTCACATGGTGACTACCCTTGCCTGAGGCCACATGAGCAGGTCCTGGAGGATCCCATCGTAACTCGAGAGGAACCTACCACAACTCGAGAAAAACCAGGAGGTTCTCCCCTCCAGGCAAGATGAGGCCCTTTTCCATTGAGGAGTCTCGAGGAAAATCACACCTTCCCTCTTGAACCTCGAAAGGTTCCTTCCCACCCTTGCTGAAAATCAAAAAGTTCCCCGACATACCCATCTCCAGAAGAGAAAAACACCAAGGGTCCCACCAAACTCATGAGGAGCCCCGTTTCCCCGCTCGAGATAAGAGTTCCTTTCCCTTGTTCTTAGGGGAGAGGTTTCCCGGCGTTCCCATCACATCTCAAGAGGAGGCACTCTCAACAGGAAACTCGAGATGAATTCCAGGGGTCGTGCCACCACTCCAAAAGACCCCCAAAAGTCTCGGTCCACTACAGAGGAACCTGATTCCCTGCACTGCCTCCACTGTCATACGGAGTATCGACTCACACCAAGGTGGCACGTGTGACAGCCGTGTGGGAAAGCCTCAAGGGAAAGACACAGATCCCTGTGTCAATTCGACGGGAATCCTGACACAGGTTCTACAGCTTGGGCGGAAAGCGGACGTGCATGTCTCCTCTCGAGATGCAGCCTGTCTCCCCTGTGGAGGCTCCAGAGGATCCCCAAGATCCATGTAAGCACTGGACAGGAAACCTCAGGTTCTGGCCTCGGGCCCGGACAAGGGCTTAGTACCCTGCACAGACTGGAGAGATATCCCAAGAGGCCCCTCACAACTCGGATGGAGACTGGCCTTTCCTGAGGCCACACCAGCGGGTCCCCGAGGTCCCCCTCGTAACTAGAGAGGAACCTGCTGCAACTCGAGAAAAATCAGGAGGTTCTCCCCTCCAGGCGAGATGAGGCCCTTTTCCTCTGTGACATATCGAGGGAAATCACACCTTCCATCTTGAACCTCAAAAGGCTCTTTCACACCCTTACTGAAACTCAGTAAGTTACGCAACATACCCGTCTCCACTTGAGAGGTACACCGAGAGTCCCGCCACAACACAAGAGTTGCCCCGTTTCCTCCATCTCCACTTGAGATGAGCGTACCTTTCCCTGTTTCATCGGGAAAGGATTCCTGGTATTCCCGTCGCATCTCAAGAGGAGGTGCTCTCAACGAGAATGTCGAGAGGAACTCCAGGGGTCGTGTCACCATTACAAAAGACCCCCAAATATCTCAGTCCACACCAGATGAACCTGATTTCCCTGCACTGCATTGCCTGTCACCCCAAGTATCAACTTACACCATGGTGGCACGTGTGACAGCCCTGTGGGAAAGCCTTGATGGAAAGCCACATATCCCTGTGTCAACTCGATAGGAAGCCTGACACTGCTGCTACAGCGTGGGAGGAACGCAGACTTGCATGTCTCCACTTGACACAAGGCCTGACTCCCCTCTGGACACTATAGAGGAACCCCAAGATACATGTCAGCACTGTAGAGGAAACCTCAGGTTCCGGCCTCGGCGCCAGATGAGGACTTAGGACCCAGCACCAAATGGAAAGGAATCCCTAGAGGCCCCTTGCAACTCGCATGGAGACTGGCCTTTCCTGAGGCCACACGAACGGGTTCCTGAGGTCTCCATCGTAACTTGAGTGTAACCTGCTGCAACTCGCGAAAAACCAAGAGGTTCTCCCCTGCAGGCTAGTTGAGGCCCTTTTCTGCTGCGGCGTCTTGAGGGAAATCACACCTTCCCTCTTGAACCTCGAAAGGGTCCTTCACACACTTGCTGAAACTCAAAAAGTTTCCCGACATAGTCGTCTCCACACGAGAGAAACTTCAAGGGTCCCTTGAAACTCAAGAGGAGCCCCGTTTCCCCCTCTTCAGCTCGAGATGATGGTGCCTTTCCCTGCTTCATCACTAAAGGATTCCCAGGGTTCTGTCGCATCTCAAGATGAGGCGCTTTCTACAGGAAAGATGAGAGGAAGTCCAGGGATCGTGCGATCATTCCAAAAGACCCCAACATATCTCAGTCCAAACCAGAGGAAACTGATTTCCCTGCACTCCCTCGCCTGTCACCCCAAGTATCGACACACACCACGGTGGCATGTGTGCATGCCCTGTGGGAAAGCCTCGAGAGAAAGCCACAGATCCCTGTGTCAATTTGACGGGAAGCCTGACACTGTGGCTACAGCTCGGGAGGAAAGCGGACATTCATGTCTACACTCGAGACGAGGCCTGATTCCCTTGTGGAGACTCCAGAGGAACCCCAAGGTCCATGTCAACACTGGAGAGGAAACCTCAGGTTCCGGCCTTGGCTCCAGATGAGGACTAAGGACCCGGCACTGACTGGAGAGGAATCCCGAGTGGCCCCTCACAACGCGCATGGAGACTGGCCTTTCCTGAGGCCACACGAGCGGGTCCCTGAGGTACCCTTCATAACTCGAGAGGAATCTGCCACAATTAGAGAAAAAGCAGAAGGTTCTCCCCTCCAGGTGATATGAGGCACTTTTCCACTGTGGCATCTCAAGGGAAATCACACCTTCCCTCTTGGACCTCGAAAGCATCCTTCACACCCTTACTGCAACTCAAGAGGTTACCTGACATACCCGTCTCCACTCGAGAGCAACTTTAAGAATCCTGCAAAACTCAAGAGGAGCCCCGTTTTCCTCTCCTCCGCTCGAGATGAGGGTTCCTTTCCCTGCCTTTTAGGGGAAAGGATTCCCGGCTTTCCTATCGCATCTCAAGAGGAGGCACTCTCAACAGGAAAGTTGAGAGGAACTCCAGGAGTCGTGCCATCATTCCAAAAGGCCCCCAAATGTCTCAGTCCACTACAGAGGAANCAGGGGTCATGCCACCATTCCAAAAGACCACCAAATGTCTCAGTCCACTCCACAGGATCCTAATTTCCCTGCACTGCCTCGACTGTCACTCTAAGTATCGACTCACACCATTGTGGCACGTGTGACAGCCCTGTGGGAAAGCCTCGAGGGAAAGCCACACACCCCTGGGTCAACACGATGGGAAACTGACACTGCTGATAAGCTCGGGAGGAAAGTGGATGTGCATGTCTCCATTCGAGACAAGGCCTGACTCCCCTGTGGAGACTCCAGAGGAACCCCAAGAACCATATAAGCACTGGTGAAGAAACCTCAGGTTCTGGCTCAGCTCCAGACGAGGACAGAGGACCTGGCACTGACTGGAGAGGAATCCTGAGAGGCCCCTCGCAACTCACATGGTGACTACCCTTGCCTGAGGCCACATGAGCAGGTCCTGGAGGATCCCATCGTAACTCGAGAGGAACCTACCACAACTCGAGAAAAACCAGGAGGTTCTCCCCTCCAGGCAAGATGAGGCCCTTTTCCATTGAGGAGTCTCGAGGAAAATCACACCTTCCCTCTTGAACCTCGAAAGGTTCCTTCCCACCCTTGCTGAAAATCAAAAAGTTCCCCGACATACCCATCTCCAGAAGAGAAAAACACCAAGGGTCCCACCAAACTCATGAGGAGCCCCGTTTCCCCGCTCGAGATAAGAGTTCCTTTCCCTTGTTCTTAGGGGAGAGGTTTCCCGGCGTTCCCATCACATCTCAAGAGGAGGCACTCTCAACAGGAAACTCGAGATGAATTCCAGGGGTCGTGCCACCACTCCAAAAGACCCCCAAAAGTCTCGGTCCACTACAGAGGAACCTGATTCCCTGCACTGCCTCCACTGTCATACGGAGTATCGACTCACACCAAGGTGGCACGTGTGACAGCCGTGTGGGAAAGCCTCAAGGGAAAGACACAGATCCCTGTGTCAATTCGACGGGAATCCTGACACAGGTTCTACAGCTTGGGCGGAAAGCGGACGTGCATGTCTCCTCTCGAGATGCAGCCTGTCTCCCCTGTGGAGGCTCCAGAGGATCCCCAAGATCCATGTAAGCACTGGACAGGAAACCTCAGGTTCTGGCCTCGGGCCCGGACAAGGGCTTAGTACCCTGCACAGACTGGAGAGATATCCCAAGAGGCCCCTCACAACTCGGATGGAGACTGGCCTTTCCTGAGGCCACACCAGCGGGTCCCCGAGGTCCCCCTCGTAACTAGAGAGGAACCTGCTGCAACTCGAGAAAAATCAGGAGGTTCTCCCCTCCAGGCGAGATGAGGCCCTTTTCCTCTGTGACATATCGAGGGAAATCACACCTTCCATCTTGAACCTCAAAAGGCTCTTTCACACCCTTACTGAAACTCAGTAAGTTACGCAACATACCCGTCTCCACTTGAGAGGTACACCGAGAGTCCCGCCACAACACAAGAGTTGCCCCGTTTCCTCCATCTCCACTTGAGATGAGCGTACCTTTCCCTGTTTCATCGGGAAAGGATTCCTGGTATTCCCGTCGCATCTCAAGAGGAGGTGCTCTCAACGAGAATGTCGAGAGGAACTCCAGGGGTCGTGTCACCATTACAAAAGACCCCCAAATATCTCAGTCCACACCAGATGAACCTGATTTCCCTGCACTGCATTGCCTGTCACCCCAAGTATCAACTTACACCATGGTGGCACGTGTGACAGCCCTGTGGGAAAGCCTTGATGGAAAGCCACATATCCCTGTGTCAACTCGATAGGAAGCCTGACACTGCTGCTACAGCGTGGGAGGAACGCAGACTTGCATGTCTCCACTTGACACAAGGCCTGACTCCCCTCTGGACACTATAGAGGAACCCCAAGATACATGTCAGCACTGTAGAGGAAACCTCAGGTTCCGGCCTCGGCGCCAGATGAGGACTTAGGACCCAGCACCAAATGGAAAGGAATCCCTAGAGGCCCCTTGCAACTCGCATGGAGACTGGCCTTTCCTGAGGCCACACGAACGGGTTCCTGAGGTCTCCATCGTAACTTGAGTGTAACCTGCTGCAACTCGCGAAAAACCAAGAGGTTCTCCCCTGCAGGCTAGTTGAGGCCCTTTTCTGCTGCGGCGTCTTGAGGGAAATCACACCTTCCCTCTTGAACCTCGAAAGGGTCCTTCACACACTTGCTGAAACTCAAAAAGTTTCCCGACATAGTCGTCTCCACACGAGAGAAACTTCAAGGGTCCCTTGAAACTCAAGAGGAGCCCCGTTTCCCCCTCTTCAGCTCGAGATGATGGTGCCTTTCCCTGCTTCATCACTAAAGGATTCCCAGGGTTCTGTCGCATCTCAAGATGAGGCGCTTTCTACAGGAAAGATGAGAGGAAGTCCAGGGATCGTGCGATCATTCCAAAAGACCCCAACATATCTCAGTCCAAACCAGAGGAAACTGATTTCCCTGCACTCCCTCGCCTGTCACCCCAAGTATCGACACACACCACGGTGGCATGTGTGCATGCCCTGTGGGAAAGCCTCGAGAGAAAGCCACAGATCCCTGTGTCAATTTGACGGGAAGCCTGACACTGTGGCTACAGCTCGGGAGGAAAGCGGACATTCATGTCTACACTCGAGACGAGGCCTGATTCCCTTGTGGAGACTCCAGAGGAACCCCAAGGTCCATGTCAACACTGGAGAGGAAACCTCAGGTTCCGGCCTTGGCTCCAGATGAGGACTAAGGACCCGGCACTGACTGGAGAGGAATCCCGAGTGGCCCCTCACAACGCGCATGGAGACTGGCCTTTCCTGAGGCCACACGAGCGGGTCCCTGAGGTACCCTTCATAACTCGAGAGGAATCTGCCACAATTAGAGAAAAAGCAGAAGGTTCTCCCCTCCAGGTGATATGAGGCACTTTTCCACTGTGGCATCTCAAGGGAAATCACACCTTCCCTCTTGGACCTCGAAAGCATCCTTCACACCCTTACTGCAACTCAAGAGGTTACCTGACATACCCGTCTCCACTCGAGAGCAACTTTAAGAATCCTGCAAAACTCAAGAGGAGCCCCGTTTTCCTCTCCTCCGCTCGAGATGAGGGTTCCTTTCCCTGCCTTTTAGGGGAAAGGATTCCCGGCTTTCCTATCGCATCTCAAGAGGAGGCACTCTCAACAGGAAAGTTGAGAGGAACTCCAGGAGTCGTGCCATCATTCCAAAAGGCCCCCAAATGTCTCAGTCCACTACAGAGGAAACTGACTCCCTGCACTGCCTCGACTGTCACACCGAGTATAGACTCACACCACAGTGGCATGTGTGACAGCCATGTGGGAAAGCCTCGAGGGAAAGCCACAGATCCTGGTGTCAATTTGACGCGAAACCTGACACTGCTTCTATAGCTCGGGCGGAAAGCGGACGTGAATGTCTCCTCTGGAGATGAGGCCTGTTTCCCCTGTGGAGACTCCAGAAGAACCCCAACATCCATGTAAGCAGTGGAAAGGAAACCTCAGGTTCTGGCCTCAGCTTCGGAGGAGGACTTAGTAAGCTGCACAGACTGGAAAGGTATCCCGAGAGGCCCCTCACAACTCGCATGGAGACTGGCCTTTCCTGAGGCCACACCAGCAGGTCCCCGAGGTCCCCCTCATAACTTGAGAGGAACCTGCCGCAACTAGAGAAGAACCAGGAGGTTCTCCACTCCAGGCGAGATGAGGCCCTTTTCTGCTGTGGCGACTCGAGGTAAATCACACCTTCCCTCTTGAACCTCTAAAGGTTCCTTCACACCCTTGCAGCAACTCAAGAGGTTACCTGACATACCCATCTCCACTCGAGAAGAACACTGAAGGTCCTGCCACAACTCAAGAGGAGCCCAGTTTCCCCATTATCCACTCGAGGTAATGGTCCTTTCCCTGCGTCGTCGGGAAAGGATTCCCGGTGTTCCCGCCGCATCTCAAAAGGAGGCGTTCTCAACAGGAAAGTCGAGAGGAAAACCAGGGTTCATGCCACCATTCGAAAAGTCCCCCAAATGTCTCACTCCACACAAGAAGAACCTGATTTCTCTGCACTGCCTCGACTGTCAACCCGAGTACCGACTCATACCATGGTGGCACGTGTGACAGGCCTGTGGGAAACCCTCGAGGGAAAGCCACAGATCCCTCTGTCAAGTCGATGGGAAGCCTGACACTGCTGCTAAAGCTCAGCAGGAAAGCAGACATGCATATCTCCAATCGAGAAGAGGCCTGACTTCCCTGTGGAGACTCCAGAGCAACCCCAAGATCCATGTGAGCACTGGATAGGAAACCTGAGGTTCCTGCCTCGGCTCTAGACAAGGACTTAGGACCCAGCACTGACTGGAGAGGAATCCTGAGAGGATCCTCTGAACTGGATTGGAGACTAGCCTTCTTGATGCCACAAGTGCGGGTCCATGAGGTCCCATTGTAACTCGAGGGGAACCTGCCACAACTCGAGAAAAACCAGAGATTCTCCCCTCCAGGCAAGATGAGGCCCTTTTGTGCTATGGCATCTCGAGGGAAATCACACCTTCTCTCTTGAACCTCGAAAGGGTCCTTCACACCCTTGCTGCAACTCAAGAAGTTCCGGACATACCCGTCTCCACATGATAGGAACTCCGAGGATCCAGCCAAACTCAAGAGGAGCCCCGTTTCCCACTCCTCCACTTGAGATGAGAGTTCCTTCCTTTGGTTCGTTGGGAAAGGATTCTCCGGGTTCCCGTTGCATGTCAAGTGGAGGCTCTCTCAACAGGAAAGTCAAGAGGAACTCCAGGGGTTCTGCCACCATTCCAAAAAAAACCCCAAATGTCTCAATCCACTCCAGAGGAACCTGATTTCATTGGACTGCCTCGAATGTCACCCCAAGTATCGACTCACACCATGGTGGCAGGTGTGACAGCCCTGTGGGAAACCTGGAGGGAAAGCCACAGATCCCTGTGTAAACTCGACAGGAAGACTGACACTTCTGCTACAGTTCAGGAGGAAAGCGGACGTGCATGTCTCCACTCAAGACAAAGCCTGACTCCCTGTGGAGACTCCAGAGGAACCCCAAGGTCCATGTCAGCACTGGAGAGGAAAACTCAGGTTCCAATCTCTGCTCCAGACGAGGAATTAGAACCCGGCACTAACTGGAGAGGAATCCCAAGAGTCCCCTTGAAACTTGTGTGGAGAGTGGCCTTTGCAGAGGCAACCGAGGGGTCACTGAGGTCCCCGTCGTAACTCGAGAGGAACCTGCCGGAACTCGAGAAAAACCAGGAGGTTCTCCCCTCCAGGCAAGATGAGGCCCTGTTCCATTGCAGCATCTCGAGGGAAATCACACCTTCCCTCCTGAACCTCGGAAGGGCCCTTCACAGCCTTGCTGCAACTCAAGAAGTTCCCCAACACACCCGTCTCCACTCGAGAGGAGCACCGAGGGTCCCACCACAATTCAAGAGGAGCCCCGTTTCACCCTCCTCGGCTCAAGAGGATGGTTCATTTCCCTGCTTTGTTGGGAAATGATTCCCGGCGTTCCCGTGGCATCTCAAGAGGAGGTGTTCTCGACAGGAAAGTCTAGAGGAACTCCAGGGGTCATGCCCCCATTCCACAAGAACCCCAAATGTCTCAGTCCACTCCAGATGAGCCAGATTTCCCTGCACTGCCTCGACTGTCACCCCAAGTATCGACTCACAACACGGTTTAAAGATTGACAGCCCTGTGGCACCTCGAGGGAAAGCCACAGACACCTGTGTCAACCCGACGGGCAGCCTGACACTGCTGCTACCTACAGCTTGGAAGGAAAGCGGACGTGCACGTCTCTACTCGAGAGGAGGCATGACTCCCCTGTGGAGACTCCAGAGGAACCCCACGATCCATGTCTGCATGGGAGAGGAAGTCTCTGGTTCCGACCTCAGCTGCATAAGAGGACTTAGAACCCGGCACTGATTAGAGGGGAATCTCAAGAGGCCCCTCGCAACTCGCATGGAGACTGGTTTGCAGAGGCCATGCGAGCAGGTCCCTGAGCTCCCCGTCGTAAATTGAGAGGAACATGCTACAACTAGAGAAAAACAAGGAGATTCTCCTCTCCAGGAGAGATGAGGCCCTATTCCGCTGCAGCATCTCGAGAGAAATCAAACCTTCCTGCTTAAACCTCGAGAGGGTCCTTCACACCCTTGCTATGACTCAAGTAGTTCCCCAAAATACCCATCTCCACCCAAGAGGAACACCGAATTTCCTGCCAAACTCGAGGAGCTCCCTTTCACCCTCCTCCACTCAAGATGAGGGTCCCTGTCACTCCTTCGTTGGGCAAGGATTCCGGGCATTCCCATCCCATCTCCTGAGGAGGAGCTCTCAACAGGAAAGTCAAAAGGAACTCCAGGGATTGTGCCACCATTCCAAAAGACCCCCAAATGTCTCAGTCCACTCCAGAGAAACCTAATTTCCCTGAACTGCCTCGACTGTCACCCTGAGTATCGACTCACACGACAGTGGCACGTGTGACAGCCCTGTGGGAAAGCCTCGAGGGAAAACCACAGATCCCTGTGTCAATTCGATGGGAAGCCTGACCCTGCTTCTACAGCTCGGGAGAAATGCAGACGTGCATGTCTCCACTCATGACTCCCCTGTGGAGACTCCAGAGGAACCTCAATATCCAGGTCAGCACTGGAGAGGAAACTTCAGGTTCCTGCCTCAGCTCCAGATGAGGAGTTAGGACCCGGCACTGACTGGAGAGGAATCCTGAGAGGCCCTTCACAACTTGCATGGAGACTGGCCTTTCCTGAGGCCACACAAGCGGGTCCCTGATGTCCCTGTCGTAATTCGAGAGGAAACTGCCACAACTCAAGAAAAACCAGGAGGTTCTCACCTATAGGCGAGATGAAGCCCTTTTCAGCTGCGGCATCTCAAGCGAAATCACACCTTCCCTCTTGAATCTCGAAAGGGTCCCTCCCACCCTTTCAGCACGTCGGGAAGTTCCCTGACATACCCGTCTCAACCCGAGAGGAACACCGAGGGTCCCGCCAATTTCAAGAGGAGCCCGTATCCCCCTCCACTCGAGATGAGGGTTCCTTTCACTGCTTTGTCAGGAAAGGATTCCCGGCATTCCCGACTCATCTCAAAAGGAAGTACTTTCAACAGGAAAGTTGAGAGGAACTCCAGGGTTTGTTCCACCATTCCAAAAGACCTCCAAACGTCTCAGTCCACTCCAGAGGAACCTGATTTCCCTAAACTGCGTCGAATGTCACCCCGAGTATCGACCCACACCAAGGTAGCACGTGTGACAGCCCTATCGGAAAGCCTCGATGGAAAGCCTCAGATTCGTGTGTCAACTCGACGGGAAGTGTGACACTGCTGCTACAGCTCGGGAGGAAAGCGGATGTGTATGTAACCACAGGAGAGGAGGCCTGACTCCCCTGTGGAGACTCCAGAGGAATCCCAATATCCATGTCAGTACTGGAGAGAAACCTCACGTTCCCCCCTCAGCTCCAGGGGAGTACACATGGGACCCAGCACCGACTGGAGAGGAATCCCGAGAGGCCCCTTGCAACTCGCTTGGAGACTGGCCTTTCCTGAGGCCACAAGAGCGGGTCCCTGAGGTCCCCGTCATAACTCGAGCGGAACCTGCCGCAACTCGTGAAAAACCAGGATGTTCTCCCCTCCAGGGGAGATGAGGCCCTTTTCCACTGTGGCACCTCGAGGGAAATCACTGCTTCCCTCTTGATCCTCAAAAGGGTCCTTCACACCCTTGCAGCAACTCAAGAAGTTCCCCGATATACCCGTCTCCACTCGAGAGGAACACCGAGGGTCAAGCCAAACTCAAGAGGAGCCCCGTATCCCCCTCCCCCCCTCGAGATGAGTGTTCCTTTCCCTGCCTCGTCAGGAATGGATTCCCATTGTTCCCGTTGCATCTCAAGAGGAGGTGCTCTCCACAGGAAACTCGAGAGGAACTCCAGGGGCCATGGCATCATTTCAGAAGACCCCCAAATGTCTCAGTCCATTCCAGAGGAAGCTCATTTCCCAGCACTGCCTTGACTGTCACCCTGAGTATGGACTCACACCACGGTGGCACGTGTGACAGCCCTGTGGGAAAGTCTCCAGGGAAAGCCTCAGATCCTTGTGTCAACAAGATGGGAAGCTTGACACTGCTGCTCCAGCTCGGGAGGAAAGCGGACCTGTATGTCTCCACTCTAGACACGGCCTGACTCCCCTGTGGAGACTCCAGAGGAACCCTAAGATCCATGTCAGCCCTGGAGAGGAAACCTCAGGTTCCAGCGTTGGCTCCAGATGATGACATAGGACCCGGCACCAACTTGAGAGGAATCCCTAGAGGCCCCTTGCAACTCGCATGGAGACTGGGCTTTTAAGAGGCCACACGAGTGGGTCCCTGAGATCCCCATTGGAACTCGAGAGGAACCTGCCACAACTCGAGAAAAACCAGGAAATTCTCCCCTCCAGGCGTGATAAGACCCTTTTCCACTGTGGCGTCTTGAGCGAAATCACACCTTCTCTCTTTAACCTCGAAAGGGTCCTTCACACCCTTGCAGCAACTCACGAAATTCCCTGACATACCGGTCTCCACTCAAGAGGAACACCGAGGGTTGGCCACAGCTCAAGAGGAGCCCCGTTTCCCCCTCCTCTGCTCTAGATGAGGGTTCCTTTCCCTGTGTCATCGGAAAATGATTCCCAGCATTCCTGTTGCATCTCAAGAGGTGGTGCTCTCCAAAGGAATGACGAGAGGAACTCCAGGGGCTGTGGTACCAATTCAAAAGACCCCAAAATGTCTCAGTCCATTCCAGAGGAATCTCATTACCCAGCACTGCCTCGACTGTCACCCCGAGGATGGACTCACACCACGGTGACACGTGTGACAGCCCTGTGGGGAAGCCTCAAGGGAAAGCCTCAGATCCTTGTGTCAACTCAACGGGAAGCCTGACACTGCTGCTACAGCTCGGGAGGAAAGCGGACGTGAATGTCTCCATTCTAGACATGGCATGACTCCCCTGTGGAGACTCCAAAGGAACCTCAAGATCCAAGTCAGCACTGGAGAGGAAACCTCAGGTTCCAGCATTGGCTCCAGAAGATGACATAGGACCCGGCACCGACTGGAGAGGAATCCCGAGAGGCCCCTCGAAACTCGCATGGAGACTGGCCTTTCCTGAGGCCACACAAGCGGGTCCCTGATGTCCCTGTCGTAATTCGAGAGGAAACTGCCACAACTCAAGAAAAACCAGGAGGTTCTCACCTATAGGCGAGATGAAGCCCTTTTCAGCTGCGGCATCTCAAGCGAAATCACACCTTCCCTCTTGAATCTCGAAAGGGTCCCTCCCACCCTTTCAGCACGTCGGGAAGTTCCCTGACATACCCGTCTCAACCCGAGAGGAACACCGAGGGTCCCGCCAATTTCAAGAGGAGCCCGTATCCCCCTCCACTCGAGATGAGGGTTCCTTTCACTGCTTTGTCAGGAAAGGATTCCCGGCATTCCCGACTCATCTCAAAAGGAAGTACTTTCAACAGGAAAGTTGAGAGGAACTCCAGGGTTTGTTCCACCATTCCAAAAGACCTCCAAACGTCTCAGTCCACTCCAGAGGAACCTGATTTCCCTAAACTGCGTCGAATGTCACCCCGAGTATCGACCCACACCAAGGTAGCACGTGTGACAGCCCTATCGGAAAGCCTCGATGGAAAGCCTCAGATTCGTGTGTCAACTCGACGGGAAGTGTGACACTGCTGCTACAGCTCGGGAGGAAAGCGGATGTGTATGTAACCACAGGAGAGGAGGCCTGACTCCCCTGTGGAGACTCCAGAGGAATCCCAATATCCATGTCAGTACTGGAGAGAAACCTCACGTTCCCCCCTCAGCTCCAGGGGAGTACACATGGGACCCAGCACCGACTGGAGAGGAATCCCGAGAGGCCCCTTGCAACTCGCTTGGAGACTGGCCTTTCCTGAGGCCACAAGAGCGGGTCCCTGAGGTCCCCGTCATAACTCGAGCGGAACCTGCCGCAACTCGTGAAAAACCAGGATGTTCTCCCCTCCAGGGGAGATGAGGCCCTTTTCCACTGTGGCACCTCGAGGGAAATCACTGCTTCCCTCTTGATCCTCAAAAGGGTCCTTCACACCCTTGCAGCAACTCAAGAAGTTCCCCGATATACCCGTCTCCACTCGAGAGGAACACCGAGGGTCAAGCCAAACTCAAGAGGAGCCCCGTATCCCCCTCCCCCCCTCGAGATGAGTGTTCCTTTCCCTGCCTCGTCAGGAATGGATTCCCATTGTTCCCGTTGCATCTCAAGAGGAGGTGCTCTCCACAGGAAACTCGAGAGGAACTCCAGGGGCCATGGCATCATTTCAGAAGACCCCCAAATGTCTCAGTCCATTCCAGAGGAAGCTCATTTCCCAGCACTGCCTTGACTGTCACCCTGAGTATGGACTCACACCACGGTGGCACGTGTGACAGCCCTGTGGGAAAGTCTCCAGGGAAAGCCTCAGATCCTTGTGTCAACAAGATGGGAAGCTTGACACTGCTGCTCCAGCTCGGGAGGAAAGCGGACCTGTATGTCTCCACTCTAGACACGGCCTGACTCCCCTGTGGAGACTCCAGAGGAACCCTAAGATCCATGTCAGCCCTGGAGAGGAAACCTCAGGTTCCAGCGTTGGCTCCAGATGATGACATAGGACCCGGCACCAACTTGAGAGGAATCCCTAGAGGCCCCTTGCAACTCGCATGGAGACTGGGCTTTTAAGAGGCCACACGAGTGGGTCCCTGAGATCCCCATTGGAACTCGAGAGGAACCTGCCACAACTCGAGAAAAACCAGGAAATTCTCCCCTCCAGGCGTGATAAGACCCTTTTCCACTGTGGCGTCTTGAGCGAAATCACACCTTCTCTCTTTAACCTCGAAAGGGTCCTTCACACCCTTGCAGCAACTCACGAAATTCCCTGACATACCGGTCTCCACTCAAGAGGAACACCGAGGGTTGGCCACAGCTCAAGAGGAGCCCCGTTTCCCCCTCCTCTGCTCTAGATGAGGGTTCCTTTCCCTGTGTCATCGGAAAATGATTCCCAGCATTCCTGTTGCATCTCAAGAGGTGGTGCTCTCCAAAGGAATGACGAGAGGAACTCCAGGGGCTGTGGTACCAATTCAAAAGACCCCAAAATGTCTCAGTCCATTCCAGAGGAATCTCATTACCCAGCACTGCCTCGACTGTCACCCCGAGGATGGACTCACACCACGGTGACACGTGTGACAGCCCTGTGGGGAAGCCTCAAGGGAAAGCCTCAGATCCTTGTGTCAACTCAACGGGAAGCCTGACACTGCTGCTACAGCTCGGGAGGAAAGCGGACGTGAATGTCTCCATTCTAGACATGGCATGACTCCCCTGTGGAGACTCCAAAGGAACCTCAAGATCCAAGTCAGCACTGGAGAGGAAACCTCAGGTTCCAGCATTGGCTCCAGAAGATGACATAGGACCCGGCACCGACTGGAGAGGAATCCCGAGAGGCCCCTCGAAACTCGCATGGAGACTGGCCTTTCCTGAGGCCACACGAGCGGGTCCCTGAGATCCGCGTCAGAACATGAGAGGAACTTTCCGCAACTTGAGAAAAACCAGGAGGTTCTCCTCTCCAGGCAAGATGATGCCCTGTTCTGCTGTGGCGTCTCGAGGGAAATCACACCTTCCCTCTTGAACCTCAAAAGGGTCCTTCACACCATTGCAGCAACTCAAGAAGTTCCTCGCCATACCTGTCTCCACTCAAGAGGAACACCGTGGGTCACACCAAAGTCAAGAGGAGCCTCGTTTCACCTTCCTCTGCACGAGATGAGGTTTCCTTTCCCTGCTTCGATGGGAAAGGATTCCCAGCATTCCCGTCAAAACTCAGGAGGAGGTGCTCTCAAAACGAAAGTCGAGAGGAACTCCTGGAATCGTGCCACTATTCCAAAACACCCCAAATGTCTCAGTCCACTCCAGAAGTACCTGATTTCCCTGCACTCCCTTGACTGTCACCCCGAGAATCGACTCACACCACGGAGCGACGGGTGACAGCTCTGTGGGAAAGCCTGGATGGAAAGCCACATATCCCTGTGTCAACTCGACGGGAAGGCTGACACTGCTGGTATAGCTCGGGAGGAAAGCAGACGTGCATGTCCCAACTCTAGACGAGGTCTGAAACCCCTGTGGAGACTCAAGAGGAATCCAAAGATCCATGTCAGCACTGGAGAGAAACCTCAGGTTTCCCCATTGGCTCCAGACAAGGACATGGGACCCGACACCGACTGGAGAGGAATCCCGAGAAGGCCCTCGCAACTCGCATGGAGACTGGCCTTTCCTGAGGCCACACAAGCGGGTCCCTGAGGTCCCTGTCTTACTTCGAGAGGAACCTGCCACAACTCGAGAATAACCAGGAGGTTCTCCCCTCCAGGCGAAATGAGGCACTTTTCTTCTGTGGCATCTCGAGAGAAATCACACCTTCCCTATTGAACCTCAAAAGGGTCTTTCACACCCTTGCAGCAACTCAAGACGTTCCCTGACATACCCTTCTGCACTGGAGAGGATCACCCAGGTTCCCACCACAACTCAAGAGGAGCCCCATTTCTCCCTCCTCCGCTTGAGATGAGGCTTCATTTCCCTGTGTTGTCAGGAAAAGTTTTCCAGCATTCCCGTCAACTTTCAAGAGAAGGCACTCTCAACAGTAAAGTCGAGAGGAACTCCAGGGTTCGTTACACCATTACAAAAGACCCCAAAATGTCTCAGTCCACTCCAGATGACCCTGATTTCCCTGCACTGCCTCGACTGTCACCCCAAGTATCGACTCACACCAGGGTGGCACGTGTGATAGCCTTGTGGGAAAGCCTCGAGGGAAAGTCACAGATCTCTGTGCCAACACGACGGGAAGCCTGACATTGCTGCTACATATCGGGAGGGAAGCAGACGTGCATGTTTCCACTCGAGACAATGCCTGACTCCCCTCTGGAGACTCCAGAGGAAACCCAAGAACCATGTCAACACTGGAGAGGAAACTTCAGGTTCCAGCCTTGGCTCCAGACGAGGACTTAGGACCCAGAATCAACTGGAGAGGATTCCTGAGAGGCCCCTCGCAACTCGCATGGAGACTGGTCTTTCCTGAGGCCACCTGAGCAGTTCCCTGAAGTCCCCATCATAACTTAAGAGCAATCTGCTGCAACTTCAAGAAAAACCAGGAGGTTCTCCCCTGCAGGCGAGATGTGGACCTTTTCCTCTGTTGCATCTCGAGGGAAATCACACCTTCCCTCTTGAATGTAAAAAGGGTTCTTCACATCCTTGCAGCAACTCAAGAAATTCCCTGACATACCCGTCTCCACTCGAGAGGAACACTGATGGTCCCACAAAACACAGGAGAAGTCCCGTTTCCCCCTCCTCCACTCGAGATGAGGGTTCCATTCCCTGCTTCATCAGGAAAGGATTCCCGGCATTCCTGTCGCATCTCAAGAGGAGGCACAACCCACAGGAAAGTTGAGAGGAACTCCAGGGGCTGTGCCACCATTCCAAAAGACCCAGAAATATCTCAGTACACTCGAGAAGAACCTGATTTCCCAGCAATGCCTCGACTGTCACCCTGAGTATCAACTCACACCAGGGTGGCACGTGTGACAGCCCTGTGGGAAAGCCTCGAGGGAAAGAGACAGATCCCTGTGTCAATTCGATGTGAATTGTTACACTGCTGCTAAAGCTCGGGAGTATAGCGGACGTGACTTTCTCCACTCGAGATTTGGCCTGACTCCCCTGTGGAGACTCCAGAGGAACCCCAAGATTCATGTCAGCGCTGGAGAGCAAACCTCAGGTTGTGGCCTTGGCTGCAGACGAGGACTTAGGACCCAGCACCGATTGGAGAGTCATCCCGAGAGGCCCCTCTCAACTTGCATTTGGACTGGCCTTTCCTGAGGACACATGAGCGGGTCCCTGAGGTCCCCATCATGATGTAAGAGGAACCTGACACAACTCGAGAAAAACCAGGAGGTTCTCCCCTGCAGGCGAGATGAGGCCCTTTTCTGCAGTGGTGTCTCGAGGGAAATCACACTTTCCCCCATGAACCTCGAAAGGGTCCTTCACACCCTTGTTGCAACTCAAGAAGTTCCGCAACAAACCCATCTCCACTCGAGAGGAACACTGAGAGTCCTGCCAAACTCAGGAGGAGCCTCGTTTCCAGCTCCTCTGTTCAAGATGAGGGTTCCTTTCCCTGCTTCGTCAGGAAAGAATTCCTGGAGTTCCCATCGCATCTCAAGAGGAGGCTCTCTCAACAGGAAAGTAGAGAGGAACACCAGGGGTCGTGCCACAATTGCAAAAGACCGCCAAATGTCTCAGTCCACTCCAGAGAAACCTGATTTCTCTGCACTGCTCGACTGTCACCCCGATTATCGACCCACACCACGGTGGCATGTGTGACAGCCTTGTGAGAAAGCCTCGAGGGAAAGACACAGATCTCTGGGTCAACTCAGTGGGAAGCCTGACACTACTGCTGAAGCTCGGGAGGAAAGCGGACGTGCATGTCTCCACTCGAGATGATGCCTGACTCCCCTGTCGAGACTCGAGAGGAAACCCATGATCCATGTCAGCACTGGAGAGGAAATCTCAGGTTCCGTCCTCAGATCCAGGTGAGGACTTAGGACCCGGCACTGACTGGAGAGGAATCCCGAGATGCCCCTCTCAACATGCATGGAGACTGGTCTTTCCTCATGCCACACGAGCGGGTCCCTGAGGTCCCTGTCATAACTCGAGAGGAACCTGATGCAACTCGAGAAAAACCATGAGGTTTCCCCTTCCAGGTGAGATGAGGCCATTTTCTGCTGCGCTGTCTTGAGGGAAATCATTCCTTGAATCTTGAACCTCGAAAGGGTTATTCACACCCTTGCATCAAGTCAAGAAGTTCCCCCACATACCCGTCTCATCTCAAGAGGAACACCGAGGGTCCTGCCATAACTCAAGAGGAGACCCGTTTCCCCCTCCTCAGCTCGAGATAAAGGTTCCTTTCCCTGCTTCGTCGTGAAAGGATTCCCGGCATTCCCGTCACACCTGAAGTGGAGGCACTCTCAACAGGAAAGTCCAGAGGAACTCCAGGGGTTGTACCACCATTCCAAAAGACACACAAATGTCTCAGTCCACTCCAGAGGAACCTGATTTCCCTGCACTGCCCCGACTGTCATCCCGAGTATCGACTCACACCATGGTGGCACGTGTGAGAGCCCTGTGGAAAAGCTTCGAGGGAAAGCCACAGATCCCTGCGTCAACTCGATGGGAAGCCTGACACTGCTGCTACAGCTCGGGAGGAAAGTGGACATGCATGTCTCCAATCGAGACGAGGCCTGACTCCCCTGTGGAGACTCCAGAGGTAACCCAAGATCCATGTCAGCACTGGAGAGGAAACCTCAGGTTCTGGACTCGGATCCAGATGAGGACTTAGGACCCGGGACCGATTGGAGAGTAATCCCGAGAGGCCCCTCGCAACTCTCATTTGGACTGGCCTTTCCTGAGTCCACACGAGAGGATCCCTGAGGTCCCAGTTGTAACTCGAGAGGAACCTGACACAACTCGAGAAAAACCAGGAGGTTCTCCCCTCCACGCGAGATGAGGCCCTTTTCCACAGCAGCGTCTCGAGGGAAATCACACCTTCCCTCTTGAACATTGAAAGGGTCCTTCACACACTTGCAGCAACTCAAGAAGTTCCCCGACATACCCGTCTCTACCCGAGAGGAACACCAAGGGTCCCACCACAAATCAAGAGGAGCCCCGTTTCCCCCTCCTCCACTTGAGATGAGGGGTCCTTTCCCTGCTTCTTAGCGAAAGGATTCCCGGCGTTCCTGTAGCATCTCAAGAGGAGGCGCTCTCAACAGGAAAGTGGAGAGGAACTCCAGGGGCAGGACACCATTCCAAAACACCCCGAAATGTCTGAGTCCACTCGAGAGGAACCTGATTTCCATGCAATGCCTCGACTGTCACCCCGAGTATCGATTCACACCACAGTGGCACGTGTGACAGCCCTGTGGGAAAGCTTCCAGGGAAAGCCACAGATCCCTGTGTCAACTCAACGGGAAGACTGACACTGCTCCTACAGCTCGGGAGGAAGGCCAAAGTGCATGATTCCACTCGAGACGAGGCCTGACTCCCCTGTGGAGTCCACAGAGGAACCCCAAGATCCATGTCAGCACTGGACAGGAAACCTCAGGTTCCAGCCTCAGATCCAGACGAGGACTTAGAACCTGGCACTGACTGGAGAGGAATCCCGATAGGCCTCTAGGAACTCGCATGGAGCCTGGCCTTTCCTGAGCCCACATGAGCGGGTCCCTGAGGTCCCTGTCATAACCCGAGAGGATCCTGCGGCAACTCAAGAAAAACCAGGATGTTCTCCCCTCCAGGTGAGATGAGGCCCTTTTCCGCTGCAGTGTCTCGAGGGAAATCATACCATCCCTCTTGAACCTCAAAAGGGTCCTTCACACCCTTGCAGCAACTAAAGAGGTTTCTCAACATGCCCGTCTCCACTCGAGAGGAACACCGAGGATCCTGCCAAACTCAAGCGGAGCCCAGTTTCCCCCTCCTCCGCTCGAGATGAGCGTTCTTTCCCTGCTTCATCCAGAAAGGATTCCCGGCATTCCCGATGCATCTCAAGAGGTGGCGCTCTCCACAGGAAAGGCGAGAGGAATTCCAGGGGTCGTGCCACCATTCCAAAAGACCCACAAATGTCTCAGACCACTGCAGAAGAACCTGATTTCTGAACACTGCTTTGACTGTCAGCCCGAGTATCGACTCACACCACGGTAGCACGTGTGACAGCCCTGTGGGAAAGCCTCGAAAGAAAGTCATAGATCCCTTTTTCAACTCGATGGGAAGCCTGACACTGCTGATACATTACAGGAGGAAAGTGTACGTGCATGTCTCCACTCGAGACGAGTCCTGACTCCCCTTTGGAGACTCAGAGGTACCCCAAGTTCCTTGTAAGCACTGGAGAGGAAACCTCAGGTTCCGGCCTCGGCTCCAGACGAGGACTTAGGACCCGGCACTGACTAGAGAGGAAATCTGAGAGGCCTGTAGAAACTCGAATGGACACTGGCTTTTCCTGAGGCCACAGAAGCGGGTCCCTGAGTTCCCCGTTGTAATTCGCATGGAACCTGCCACAACTCGAGAAAAACCAGGAGGTTCTACCAACCAGGCGAGATGAGGGCCTTTTCCGCTGTGGCATCCCGAGGGAAATCACACCTTCCCTCTTGAACCTCGAAAGGGTCCTTCACACCCTTGTAGCAACTCAAGAAGTCCCCTGACATACTGGTCTCCACTCGAGAGGAACCCCGAGGGTTCTGCCACAACTCAAGAGAAGTGCCATTTCCCCCTCCTCCACTTGAAATTAGGGTTCCTTACCATGCTTCGTTGGGAAAGGATTCCTGGTGTTCCCGTCGCATCTCAAGAAGAGGCGCTCTTAACAGGAAACACGAGAGAAACTCCAGGGGTTGTGCCACCATTCCAAAAGACCTGAAAACGTCTCAATCCACTCCAGAAGAACCTGATTACCCTGCACTGCCTCGAAGCTCACCCCGAGTATTAACTCACACTACAGTGGCACATGTGACAGCCCTGTGGGAAAGCATCGAGGGAAAGCCACAGATCCCTGTGTCAACTCGACGGGAAGCCTGAAACTGCTGCTACAGGACTGGAGGAAAGCGGACGTGCATTTCTCCACTCAAGACGAGGCCTGACTCCCCTGTGGAGACTCCAGAGGAACCCCAAGATCCATGTCAGCACTGGAGAGGAAACCTCAGGATCTGACCTTCGCTCCTGACGAGGACTTAGGACCTGGCACTGTCTGGAGTGGAATCCTGAGAGGGCCCTCGCAACTCGCATGGAGACTGACATTTCCTGAGACCATATGAGTGGGTCCCTGAATTCCCCATTGTAAGTAGAGAGAAACCTGCCGCAACTCCGAGAAAAACCAGGAGGTTCTCCCCTCCAGGCGAGATGAGGCTCTTTTCTGCTGCGGCATCTCAAGGGAAATCACACCTTCCCACTTGAACCTCGAAAGGGTCCTTCAAACCCTTGCAGCAATTCAAAAAGTTCCCCGACACACACATCTCCATTTGAGGGGTACACCGAGGGTCACGCCAAACTCAAGAGGAGCCCTGTTTCCCCCTCCTCTGCTTGAGATGAGCGATCCTTTCCCTGCTTCGTTCAGGAAGGATTCCCGACGTTCCCGTCGCATCTCAAGAAGAGCCGCTCTCAACAGGAGATTCGAGAGGAACTCCAGTGGTCGTGCCACCATTCCAAAAGACCCTTAAATGTCTCAGTCCACTTCAGATGAACCTGAATTCCCTGCACTGTCACCCCGAGTATCGACTCACACCATGGTGGCACGTGTGACAGCCCTGTGGGAAAGCCTCGGGGGAAAGCCACAGATCCCTGTGTCAACTCGATGGGAACCCTGACACTGCTTCTACAGCTTGGGAGGAAAGTGCACGTGCATGTCTCCACTCGAGAAGAGGCCTGATTCACCTGTGCAGACACCAGAGGAACCCCAAGGTCCATGTCAGCACTAGAGAGGAAACCTCAGGTTCTGGCCTCGGCTTCAGACGACTACTTAGGACCCAGCATCGACTGGAGAGGAATCTTGAGAGGCCCCTCACCACTTGCATGGACACTGGACTTTCCTGAGGGCACACGAGTGGGTCCCTGAGGTCCTCGTCATAACCCGAGAGGAATCTACCGCAACTCGAGAAAAACAAGGAGGTTCTCCCCTCCAGGCGAGGTGAGTCCCTTTTCTGCTGCGGCGTCTCGAGGGAAATCACACCTTCCCTCTTGAACCACAAAAGGGTCCTTCGCACCCTTGCAGCAACTCAAGAAGTTCCCCGACTTACCTGTCTCCACTTGAGATGAACACAGAGGGTCCCGCCACAAATCAAGAGGGGCCCCGTTTCCCCATCCTCTGCTCGAGACGAGGGTTCTTTTCCCTGCTTCTTCAGGAAAGGATTCCCTGCATTCCAGTCACATCTCAAGGGGAAGCGCTCTCAGCAGGAAAGACGAGAGGAACTCCAGGGTTTGTGCCACCAATCCAAAAGACCTGAAAATACCTCAGTTCACTACAGATGAACCTGATATCCCTGCACTGCATCAACTGTCACCCTGAGCACCACGGTTACACATGTGACAGCCCTGTGGGATAGCCTCGAGGGAAAGCCACAGATCCCTGTGTCAATTCGATGGGAAGCCTGACACAGCTGCTACAGCTCAGGAGGAAAGCTAACATGCACGTTTCCACTCGAGACAATGCCTGATTCCCCTGTGGAGACTCCAGAGGACCCCTAGATCCATGTCAGCACTGGAGAGGAAACCTCAGGTTCCAGTCTTGGCTCCAGATGAGGAACTGGGACCTGGCACCTGGCACAGACTGGAGAGGAATCCCGAGAGGTACCTCGAAAGTCGCATGGAGACTGGCCTTACCTGAGGCCACACAATCGGGTCCCTGAGGTCCCCATCGTAACTCGAGAGGAACCTTTCACAACTCGAGAAAATCCAGGAGGTTCTCCCCTCCAGGTGAGATGAGGACCTTTTCCTCTGTGGTGTCTGGAGGGAAATCATACCATCCCTCTTGAACCTCAAAAGGGTCCTTCACAGCCTTGCAGCAACTCAAGAAGTTCCCCGACATATCCGTATTCACTCGAGAGGAACACCGAGTGTCCCGCCACAACTCAAGAAGAGCCCCGTTTTCTGCTCCTCCACTGGAGATGAGGGTTTCTATCCCTGCTTCATCAGGAAAGGATTCCCGGTGTTCCTGAGGCATCTCAAGAGGAGCTGCTCTCAAAAGGAAAGTCGAGATGAACTCCAGGAGTCATGCCACCATTCCAAAAGACCCTTAAATATCTCAGTCCACTCCAGAGGAACCTGATTTCCCTGCACTGTCACTCCGAGTATCGACTCACACCATGGAGGCACGTGTGAGAGCCCTGTGGGAAAGCCTTGAGGAAAAGCCACAGATCCCTGTGTCAATTCGACGGGAAGCCTGACACTGCTGTTACAGCTTGGGAGGAAAGTGGACGTGCATATCTCCACTCAAGACAAGGCCTGGCTCCGCTGTGGAGACTCCAGAGGAAGCCCAAGATCCATGTCAGCACTGCAGAGGAAACCTCAGGTTCCAGCCTCAGCTCCAGATGACGTCTTAGGACCCAGCACTGATGGGAGAGGAATCCCGAGAGGCCCCTCACAATTCGCATGGAGACTGGCCTTTCCAGAGGCCACACGAGTGGGTCCCTGAAGTCCCCATAGTACCTTGATAAGAACGTACTGCAACTCGAGAAAAACCAGTAGGTTCTCCCCTCGAGGCTAGATGAGGCCCTTTTCCATTGTGGCGTCTCTAGGGAAATCACTCCTTCCCTGTTTAACCTCAAATGGGTCCTTCACACCCTTTCAGCAACTCAAGAAGTTCCCTGACATACCCGACTACACTCGAGAGGAACACCAACCATCCCACCACAAATCAAGGCGAGCCCAGTATCCCCCCCTCTGCTCAAGATGAGGGTTCCTTTCCATGCTTCATCGGGAAAGGTTTCCCAGCATTCCTGTCGCATCTCAAGAGGTGGCACTCTCAACAGGAAAGTCGAGAGGAACAGCAAGGGTCGTGCCACCATTCCAAAAGACCCACAAATGTCTCAGTCCACTCCAGAGAAACTTTATTTCACTGCACTGCCTCGACTGTCACCCCGAGGATTGACTCACACCACGGTAGCACGTGACAGCCCTGTGGGAAAGTCTCGGGGGAAATCCACAGATCCCTGTGTCAACTCAATGGGAAGCCTGACACTGCTGGTACAGCATGGGAGGAAAGCAGACATGCATGTCTCCACTCGAGTCGAGGCCTGACTCCCCTGTGGAGAATCCAGAGGAACCCCAAGATCCATGTCAGCACTGGAGAGGAAACCTTAGTTTCTGGCCTCAGCTCCAGACGAGGACTTCGGACCTGGCACCGACTGGACAGGAATCCCGAGAGGCCCCTCACAACTCGCATGTAGACTGGCAATTCCTGAGGCCACACGAGTGGGTCTCTGAGGTCCCCGTCGTAACTCGAGAGGAACCTGCCACAACTCGAGAAAAACCAGGAGGTTCTCCCCTCCAGGCTAGATGAGGCCCTTTTCCGAAGCCGTGTCTTGAGGGAAATCACACCTTCCCTCTTGAACCTCGAAAGGGTCCTTCACACCCTTGCTGCAACTCAAGTAGTTCCCCGACATACCCGTCTGCATTCGAGAGGAACATCCAGGTTGCTGCCACAAATCAAGAGGAGCCCCGTTTCCCCCACATCCTATTGAGATGAGGGTTCCTTTCCCTGCTTCATCGTGAAAGGTTTCCCGGCATTCCCATAGCATCTCAAGAGGAGGCACGATCAACAGGAAAGTCGAGAGGAACTCCAGGGGTTGTGCCACCATTCCAAAAGACCCCCAAATGTCTCAGTTCCCTCCAGAGGATCCTGATTTCCCTGCACTGACTCGACTGTCACCCCGAGTACAGACTCATACCACGGTGGTATGTGTGACAGCCCTGTGGGAGGGCCTCGAGGGAAAGCCACAGATCCCTGTGTCAACTCAATGCCCTGTGTCATCTCGATGGAAAGCCTGACACTGCTTCTACAGCTCGGGAGGAAAGCCAACATACTAGTCTTACTCAAGACGAGGATTGACTCCCCAGGGAGACTCCACAGGAACCCCAAGATCCGTGTCAGCAATAGAGAGGAAAGATCAGGTTCAGGCCTCAGCCACAGACTAGGACTAAGGACCCAGCACCGACTGGAGAAGAATCCCAAGAGTCCCTCACAACCTGCATGGACACTGTCCTTTCCTGAGGCCACACAAGCGGGTCCCTGAGGGTCCCGTCTTAACTCGAGAGGAACCTGCTGCAACTGCGAGAAAAAACAGGAGGTTCTACCCTCCAGGTGAGATGAGGCCCTTTTCCAGTGGGGCGTCTCAAGGGAAATCACAGCTTCCCTCTTGAACCTCAAAAGGGTCCTTCTCACCCTTGCTGCAAATCAAGAAGTTCCCTGACATACCCGTCTCCACATGAGAGGAACACCAAGGTGCCCGCCAAACTCAAGAGGAGCCCCATTTCCCCCTCCACTCGAGATGAGTGTTCCTTTCACTGATTCGTTGGGAAAGCATTCATGGCGTTCCTGTCACATCTCAAGAGGAGGCAATCTCAACATGAAAGTCGAGAGGAACTCCAGGTGTCATGCCACCATTCCAAATGACCCCCAAATGTCTCAGTCCACTCCAGAGGAATATGATTTCCTGCACTGCCTCGACTGTCACCCCGAGTATCAATTCACACCATGGTGGCACGTGTGACAGCCCTGTGGGAAAGCCTCGAGGGAAAGCCACAGATCCCTGTGTCAACTCAACGGGAAGCCTGACACTGCTGGTACAGCTTGGGAGAAAAGCGGACATGCATATCTCCACTCCAGACGAGGACTGACTCCCCTGTGGAGACTCAAGAGTAACCCCAAGATTCATGTCAGCTCGGTAGAGGAAACCTCAGGTTCAGGTCTCGGGTCTGGACGAGGACTTAGGACGCGTCTCCGACTTGAAAGGAATCCTGAGAGGCTCCTCGCAACTCCCATGGAGCCTGGCCCTTCCTAGGCCACACGAGCAGGTCCCTGAGGTCCCCGTCGCAACTCGAGTGGAACCTATCGCAACTCGAGAAAAACCAGGAGTTTCTCCCCTCCAGGAGAGATGAGGGACAGTGTCTCAAGTGAAATCACACCTTCCCTCTTGAACCTCGAAAGGGTCCTTCACACCATTGCAGCAACTCAAGAAGTTCCCCTACATACCCGTCTCCACTCGAGAGGGACACCGAGGGTTCGCCAAACTCAAGAGGAGCCCCGTTTCCCCCTCATCCACTCTAGATGAGGGTCCCTTTCCCTGCTTCGTCGGGAAAGGATTCCCGACGTTCCCATCTCATCTCAAGTGGAGGTGCTCTCCACAGGAAAGTTCAAGGAAATCCAGGGTGCGTGACACCATTCCAGAGGACCCCAAAATATCTCAGTCCACTTCAGGGGAACCTGATTTCCCTGTACTTCCTCGACTGTCACCCCGACTTTCAAATCACACCACGGTGGCACGTGTGACAGCCCTGTGGGAAAGCCTCGAGGGAAAACCACAGATCTCTGTCAACTCGATGGTAAGACTGACACTGCTGCTAAAGCTCGGGAAGAAAGAGGGCATGCATGTCTCCACTCGAGATGAGGCCTGACTCCCCTGCGGAGACTCCAGAGGAACCCCAAGATCCATGTTAACACTGGAGAGGAAACCTCAGGTTCCGGCGTCGTATACAGACGAGAACTTAGGACCGGCACCGACTGGAGAGGAATTCCGAGAGGCCCCTTGCAACTCGCATGGAGACTGGCCTTTCCTGAGGCCACATGAGCAGGAACCTGAATTCCCCATCATAACTCGAGAGGAACCTGCCGCAACTCGAAAAAAACCAGGAAGTTCTCCCCTCCAGGCGAGATGAGGCCCTTTTCCGCAGTGGCATCTTGAGGGAAATCACACCTTCCCTCATGAACCTCGAAAGGGTCCTTCACACCCTTGCTGCAACTCAAGAAATTCCCCGACATACCCGTCTCCAATTGAGAGGAGCATCGAGGGTCCTGCCAAACTTATGAGGAGCCCCTTCTCCCCCTCCTCTACTCGAGATCAGGGTTCCTTTCTGTGATATGTTGGGAAAGGATTCCCGGCACTCCCGTTGCATCTGAAGAGGAGGTGCTCTCAACAGGAAAGTCGAGAGGAAATCCAGTGGTATTGCCCCCATTCCAGGAGACCTTCAAATGTCTCAGTCCACTCCAGAGAAACCTGATTTCCCTGCACTGCCTCAACTGTCTCCCTGAGTATCGACTAACACCACAGTGGCACGTGTGACAGCACTGTGGGAAAGCCTCAAGGGAAAGCCACAGATCCCTGTGTCAACTCGGCTTAAAGCATCACACTGCTGCTACAGATCAGAAGGAATGCAGATGTGCATGTCTCCACTCGAGATGAGGCCTGACGCCCCTGTGGACACTCCAGTGGAACCCCAAGATCCATGTCAGCACTGGAGACGAAACCTCAGGTTCCGGCCTTGGCTCCAGAAGAGGACATAGGACAAGGCACCGAGTGGAGAGGAATCCCTAGAGTCACAACTCGCAAGGAGACTGGACTTTCCAGAGGCAACACGAGCGATTACCTGCGGTCCCCGTCATAACTCGAGAGGAACATGCCGCAACTCGAGAAAAACCAGGAGGTTCTCCCCTCCAGGCGAGATGAGATACTTTTCCACCGTGGTGTCTTGAGGGAAATCACACCTTCCTCTTGAAGCTCGAAAGGGTCCTTCACACCCTTGCAGCAAGTCAAGAAGTTCCCAGACATACCCGTCTCCAATATAGAGGAACACCGAGGGTCCTGCCAAAATCAAGAGGAGCCCTGTTTCACCCTCCTCCATCCGAGATGAGGGTTCCTTTCCCTGCTTCGTCAGGAAAGGATTCCTGGCATTCCCGTCACAACTCAAGAGAAGGCGCTCTCAACAGAAAAGTCGAGAGGAACTCCAGGGGTAGTGCCACCATTTCACAGACCCCAGAATGTCTCAGTCCACTCCAGAAGAATCTGATTTCCCTGCACTGCCTCGAGTGTCACCCCGAGTATCGACTAACACCTCGGTGGCACGTGTGACAGCACTGTGGGAAAGCCTCAAGGGAAAGTCACAGATCCCTGCGTCAACTCGACGGGAAGCCTGACACTGCTGCTACGGCTCGGAAGGAACGCAGATGTGCATATCTCCACTCGAGATGAGGCCTGACTCCACTGTGGAGACTCCAGTGGAACCCCAAGATCCATATCAGCACTGGAGAGGAAAACTCAGTTTCTGGCCTTGGCTCTAGACGAGGATGTAGGATCCAGCACTGACTTGAGAGGAATCCCGAGAGGCCCCTCACAACTCGCATGGAGACTGGCCTTTCCGGTGGTCACACGAGCAGGTCCCTGAGGTCTCCATCATAACTCGAGAGGAATGTGCTGCAACTCAAGAAAAACCAGGAGATTCTCCCCTCCAGGCGAGATGAGGCCATTTCCACCATGGCATCTCGAGGGAAATCACCTTCCATCTTGAACCTTGAAACGGTCCTTCACACAATTGCTGCAACACAAGAACTTCCCTGACATACCCGTCTCCAATCAAGAGGAACACCGAGAGTCCCGTGACAACTCAAGAGGATCCCCGTTGCCCCATCCTCCACTAGAGGTGAGGGTTCCTTTCCCTGTTTCGTCAGGAAAGGATTCCCGGCATTCCCGTCGCATCTCAAGATGAGGCACTCTCAATAGGAAATTCGAGAGGAACTCCAGGGGTCGTGCCAAAATTTCAAAGGACCCCCAATTGCCTCAGTCCACTTCAGAGGAACCTGGTTTCCCTGCACTGCCTCGAATGTCACCCCAAGTATCGACTCCCACCACGGTGGCACGTGTGACAGCCCTGTGGGAAAGCCTCAAGAGAAAGCCACATATCCCTGTATCAACTCGACAGGAAGACTGACACTGCTGCTACAGCTTGGGAGGAAAGCAGATGTGCATGTTTCCACTCAAGAAGAGGCATGACTACACTGTGGAAACTCCAGAGGTACCCCAAGATTCATGTCAGTACTGGAGAGTAAACCTCAGCTTCCAGCCTCACATCCAGATGAGGACTAGGACCTGGCACTGACTGGAGACGAATCCCGAGAGGCCCCTCGCAACTCACATGGAGACTGCCCTTTCCTGAGGCCAGACGAGTGGGTCCCTGAGGTTCCTGTCATAACTCAAGAGGAATCTGCTGCAGCTCGAGAAAAAATAGGATGTTCTCCCCTCCAGGCGAGATGATGCCATTTTCCGCTGTGACGTCACAAGGGTAATCACACCTTCACTCTTGAACCTCAAAAGGGTCCTTCACACTCTTGCTGCAACTCAAGAAGTTCCCAGATATACCCATCTCCACTGGAGAGGAACAATGAGGGTCCTGCCACAACTCAAGAGGAGCCCCGTTTTCTCTACCTCAGCTCGAGATGAGGGTTCCTTTCTGCGATTCCTTGAGAAAAGATTCCCGGCCTTGTCGTCACATCTCAAGAGGAGGCACTCTCCACAGGAAAGTGGAGAGGATCTCCAGGGGTCGTGCCACCATTCCAAAAGACCCCCAAATGTCTCAGTCCACTCCAGAGGAACCTGATTTCCCTGCACTGCCTCAAATGTCACTCCAAGTATCGACTCACACCACGGAGGCACGTGTGAGAGCCCTGTGGGAAAGCCTTGAGGGAAAGCCACAGATCCCTGTGTCAACTCGATGGGAAGCCTGACACTGCTGCTACAGCTCGGGAGGAAAGCGGACGTGTATGTCTCCACTCGAGACGAGGCCTGACTCCCCTGTGGAGACTCCAGAGGAACCCCAAGATCCATGTCAGCACTGGAGAGGAAACCTCAGGTTCCAGCCTCGGCTCCAGATGAGGATTTAGGACCCGGCACTGACTGGAGAGGAATCCCGAGAGGCCCCTCACAACTCGCATGGAGACTGGCCTTTCCTGAGCCCATGCAAGTGGGTCCCTGAGGTCCCCATCATAACTCGAGAGGAAACTGCCGCAACTCGAGAAAAATCAGGATGTTCCCCCCTCCAGGCGATATGAGACCCTTTTCTGCTGTGGTGTCTTGAGGAAATCACACTTTCCCTCTTGAACCTAGAAAGGGTCCTTCACACCCTTGCTTCAACTCAAGAAGTTCCCAGATATACCCGTCTCCACTTGAGAGGAACACTGAGGATTCCGTCACAACTCAAGAGGAGCCCCATTTTCCCCTCCTCAGTTCGAGATGAGGGTTCCTTCCCTGCCTCCTCGGGAAAGATTCCCAGCATTCCTGTCGCATCTCAAGAGGAGGTGCTCTCAAGAGGAAATTCTGGAGGAACTCCAGTTTTTGTACCACCTTTCCAAAAGAGTCCCAAATGTCTCAGTCTACTCCAGATTAACCTGATATCCCTGCACTGCCTCGACTGTCAACCCAAGTATCGACTCCCACCACGGTGGCACGTGTGACGGTCCTATGGGAAAGCCTTGAGGGAAAGCCACAGATCCCTGTGTCAACTCGATGGGAAGCCTGACACTGCTGCTACAGCTCGGGAGGAAAGCGGACGTGGATCTCTCCAATCGCAATGAGGTCTAAGTCGCCTGTGGAGACTCCAGAGGAACCCCAAAATCCATGTCAGCACTGGAGAGGAAACCTCAGGTTCTGGCCTCGGCTCCAGACGAGGACTTAGGACCCGGACACAAATGGAGAGGAATCCCTAGAGGACCCTCACAACTCGCATAGAGACTGGCGTTTCCGAGGCCACACTAGCAGGTCCCTGAGGTCCCCATGGTAATGGGAGAGAAAAAAACAGGGGGTTCTCCACTCCAGGATAGATGAGACCCTTTTCTAATTCGATGTCTCGAGACAAATCACACCTTCCTTCTTGAACCTTGAAATGGTATTTCACACCCATGCTGCAACTCAAGAAGTTCCCCGACATACCCGTCTACACTCGAGAGGAACACCGAGGGTCCCGCTAATCTCAAGAGGACCCCGTTTGCCACTCCTCTGCTTGAGATGAGGGTTCTTTCCCTGCTTCCTCTGGAAAGGATTCCCCACGTTCCCATTGCATATCAAGAGGAGGCACTCTCCACATGAAAGTCGAGAGGAACTCCAGTGGTGGTGCCACCATTCAAAAAGCCCCACAAATGTCTCAGTCCACTCCAGAGGAAACTGATTTCCCTGTACTGCCTCAACTTTCTCCCCGAGTATTGACACACACTAAGGTGGCTCGTGTGACAGCCCTGTGGGAAAGCCTCTAGGGAAAGCCACAGATCCCTGTGTCAACTCAATGGGAAGCTTGACACTGCTGTTACAGTTCGGGAGGAAAGTGGACGTGCATGTCTCCACTCAAGACAAGGCATGCCTGCCCTGTAGAGACTTCAGAGGAATGCCAAGATCCATGTCAGCACTAGAGAGGAAACCTCAGGTTCAGGCCTCAGCTCCAGATGAGGACTTAGAACCCGGCACAGACTGGAGAGGAATCCCGAGAGGCCCCTTGCAACTCGCATGGAGGATGGCCTTTCCTGAGGCCACACGAGCGGGTCCCTGATGTCCCCATCATAACTTGAGATGAACCTGCCACAACTTGAGGAAAAACAGGAGGTTCTCTCCTCCATGTGAGTTGAGGCCCTTTTCTGCTGCCACGTCTCAAGGGAAATCACACCTTCACTCTTGAACCTCAAAAGGGCCCTTCACACCCTTGCTGCAACTAACGAAGTTCCCAGATATACCAGTCTCCACTCGAGAGGAACACTGAGGGTCCTGCCACAATTCAAGAGGAGGCCCGTCTCCCCCTCCTCTGCTCGAGATGAGGGTTCCTTTCCCTGCTTCGTAGGGAAAAGATTCCCGGCATTCCCGTTGCATCTGAAGAGCAGGCCCTCTCAGCAGGGAATCGAGAGGAACTCCAGGGGTCGTGCCACCATTCCAAAAGACCCCCAAATGTCTCAGTCCCCTCCAAAGGAACTTAATTTCCCTGCACTGCCTCGACTGTCACCCCGAGTCTTGACTCACACCATGGTGGCACGTGTGACAGCCCTGTGGGAAGCCTCGAGGGAAAGCCACAGATCCCTGTGTCAACTCAACGGGAAGCCTGACACTGCTGCTGCAGCTCGGGAGGAAAGTGCACGTGAATGTCTCCACTTGAGACGAGGCCTGACTCCCCTGGAAAGACTCCAGGGGATCCTCAAGATCCGTGTCAGCACTGGAGAGGAAACCTCAGGTTCCGACCTTGGCGCCAGAGCAGGACTTTGGACCCGGCACCGACTGGAGAGGAATCCTGAGAGGCCCCTCGCAAATCCCATAGAGACTGAGCTTTTCTGAGGCCACAAAAGATGATGTCTGAAGTCCCCGTGTTAATTCGAGAGGAACATACTGCAACTCGAGAAAAACCAGGAGGTTTTCCCCTCCAGGCGAGATGAAGCCCTTTCCTGCTGCGGCATCTCGAGGGAAATCACACCTTCCATCTTGAACCTCGAAAGGGTACTTCACACCTCTTCAGCAACTCAAGAAGTACCCGACATACCCTTCTCCACATGAGAAGAACAACTTGGGTCCAGGCACAACTCAAGAGGAGCCCCATTTACCCCTCCTCCGCTTGGGTCCTTTTCCTGATTCATTGGGAAAGGATTCCCGGCTTTCTGGTCGCATCTCAAGAGGAGGCCCACTCCACAGTAATGACGAAACAAACCCCAGGGGTCATGACACCATTCCAAAAGACCCACAAATGTCTCAGTCCACTCCAGAGGAACCTGATTTCCCTGCACTGCCTTGATTGTCTCCCCGAGTATCGACTCNTGACGAAACAAACCCCAGGGGTCATGACACCATTCCAAAAGACCCACAAATGTCTCAGTCCACTCCAGAGGAACCTGATTTCCCTGCACTGCCTTGATTGTCTCCCCGAGTATCGACTCACAACACGGTAGCACGTGTGACAGCCCTGTGGGAAAGCCTAGAGAGAAAGTCACAGATCCCTGTGTCAACTCGACTGGAAGGCTAACACTGCTGCTATAGCTTGGGAGGAAAGCAGAAGTGCATGTCTCCACTCGAGACGAGGTCTGACTCCCCTGTTGAGATTCTAGAGGAACCCCAATATCCATGTCAGCACTGGAGAGGAATCCTCAGGTTCTGGCTCAGCTTCAGGCAAGGACTTAGCACCCAACCACGACAGGAGAGGAATCCCTAGAGGCCCCTCACAACTCCCATGGAGACTGGCCTTTCCTGGGGCCACATGAGCGGTTCCCTGAGGTCCCCATTGTAACTCGAGAGGAACATGCTGCAACTCGAGAGAAAACAGGAAGTTTTCCCCTCCAGGCGAGATGAAGCCCTTTTCCGCTGCAGCATCTCAAGGGAAATCACACCTTCTGTCTTAAACCTCGAAAGGGTCCTTCACACCCTTGCCACAACTCAAGAAGTTCCCCGACATACTCTCCTCCACTCGAGAGGAACACAGATGGTCCAGGCACAACTCAAGAGGAGAACCATTTCCCCCTCCTCTGCTCGGGTTACTTTCCCTGCTTCGTGGGGAAAGGATTCTGGGTGTTCCCGTCGAATCTCGAGGAGGTGCTCTCCAAAGGAAAGTCGAGAGGAACTCCAGGGGTCATGCCACCATTCCAAAAGACCCCCAAATGTCTCAGTCCACTCCAGAGGAACCTGATTTCCCTGCACCGCCTCGACTGTCACCCCAAATATCGACTAACACCATGGTGGCACGTGTGACAACCCTGTGGGAAAGCCTTGAGGGAAAGCCAGAGNCAAATGTCTCAGTCCACTCCAGAGGAACCTGATTTCCCTGCACCGCCTCGACTGTCACCCCAAATATCGACTAACACCATGGTGGCACGTGTGACAACCCTGTGGGAAAGCCTTGAGGGAAAGCCAGAGATCACTGTGTCAACTCGTCTGGAAGACTGACACTGCTGCTACAGCTCGGGAGGAAAGTGGACGTGCATGTCTCCAGTCGAGACGAGGCCTGACTCCCCTGTGGAGACTCCAGAGGAATCCCAAGATCCATGTCATCACTGGAGAGGAAACATCAGATTCCAGCCTCGGCTCCAGATGAGGAAGTAGGCCCCGGGCCTGTCTGAAGATGAAATCTGAGAGGCCCCTTGCAACTCGCATGGAGATTGGCCTTTCCTGAGGCCACAGAAGGGGGTCCCTGAGGTCCCCATCCTAACTAGAAAGGAACCTGCCACAACTCAAGAAAAACCAGGAGCTTCTCCCCTCCAGGCGAGTTGAGGCCCTTTTCTGCTGCGGCATCTCGAGGGAAACAACACCTTCCCTTTTGAACCTTGAATGGGCCCTTCACACCCTTGCTGCAACTCAAGAAGTTCCCCGACATACCCTTCTCCACTCGAGAGGAACACCGAAGGTCCCACCAAACTCAAGAGGAGCCCCGTTTCCCCCTCCTTTGCTCGAGGTGAGGATTCATTTCCCTGCTTCGATGGGAAAGGATTTCCGGCCATCCTGTGGTATCACAAGAGGAGGCGCTTTCAACGGGAAAGTCGAGATGAACTCCAGGTGTCGTGTCAAATTTCCAAAAGACCCACAAAAGTCTCAGTCCACTCCAGAAGAACCTGGTTTCCCTGCACTGCCTCGAATGTCACACCGAGTATCGAATACCACCATGGTGGCACGTGTGACAGCCCTTTGGGAAAGCCTCGAGAGAAAGCCACAAATCCCTGTGTCAACTCGACAGGAAGACTGACACTGCTGCTACACCTCGCGAGGAAAGCAGACGTGCATGTCTCCACTGAAGACGAGGCCTGAATACACCATGGAGACTCCAGAGGTACCCAAAGATCCATGCCAGCACTGAAGAGTAAACCTCAGGTTCTGGCCTCAGCTCCAGAAGAGGACTAGGACCCGGCACCGACTGGAGAGGAATCCCAAGAGGCCCCTCCCAACTCTCATTGAGAGTGGCCTTTCCCGAGGCCACACGAGCAGGTCCCTGAGGTCCCCATCGTAACTCGAGAGGAACCTGCTGCAACTCGGGAACAAACAGGAGGTTCTCCCTTCCAGGCGAGATGATGCCCTTTTCCGATGCAGCGTCATGAGGGAAATCACACCTTCCCTCTTGAACCTCAAAAGGGTAATTCACACCCTTGCTGCAACTCAAGAAGTTCCCTAACATACCTGTCTACAGTCAAGAGGAACACCGAAGGTCCCCCCAAACTCAAGAGGGGCCCCGTTTCCCCCTCCTCCATTAGAGATGAGGATTCCATTGCTTTCTTCATCGGGAAAGTATTTCCCGCATTCCCTTAGCATCTCAAGAGGAGGCACTCTCCACATGAAAGTCGAGAGGAACTCCAGGCGTCGTGCCAACATTCCAAAAGACCACAAAATGTCTCAGTCCCCTCCAGAGGAACCTTATTTCCCTGCACTGCCTCGACTGTCACCCCGAGTATCAACTCACACCACGGTGGCATGTGTGACAGTCCTCTGGAAAGCCTCGAGGGAAAGCCACAGATCCCTGTGTCAACTCGACGGGAAGCCTGACACTGCTGCTACTGCTCAGGAGGAATGCGGATGTGCATGTCTTCACCCGAGATGAGGCCTGACTCCCCTGTGGAGACGCCAATGGAACCCCAAGATCCATGTCAATACTGGAGAGGAAACCTCAGGTTCTGGCCTCACCTCCAGATGTGGATTTAGGACCCGGCACCAACTNGAGATGAGGCCTGACTCCCCTGTGGAGACGCCAATGGAACCCCAAGATCCATGTCAATACTGGAGAGGAAACCTCAGGTTCTGGCCTCACCTCCAGATGTGGATTTAGGACCCGGCACCAACTGGAGAGGAATCCTGAGAGGCCCTTCCAACTTACATGGAGACCGGCCTTTCCTGAGCCCACACGAGTGGCTCCCTGAGGTCCCAGTCGTAAGTCGAGAGGAAATTGCCTCAACTCGAGGAAAATCAGGAGGTTTCCCCCTCCAGGCGAGATGAAGCCCTTTTCTGCTGAGGCATCTCGAGGGAAATCACACCTTCCGTCTTGAACCTGGAAAGGGTCCTTGACGCCCTTGCCGCAACTCAAGACATTCCCCGACATACTCTCCTCCACTCGAGAGGAACAAAGAGGGCCCAGGCATGACTCAAGAGGAGAACCGTTTCCCCCTCCTCTGCTCAGATTACTTTCCCTGCTTCGTGGGGAAAGGATTCCAGGCATTTCTGTAGCATCTCAAGAGGAGGTGTTCTCCATGGGAAAGTCGAGAGGAACTCCAGGGGTCGTGACACCATTCCAAAAGACCCACAAATGTTTCAGTCCAATCCAGAGGAACCTGATTTTCCTGCACTGCCTCGACTGTCACCCCGAATATTGACTAACACCACGGTGTGACAGCCCTGTGGGAAAGCCTCGATGGAAAGCCACATATCCTCTGTCAACTCGACGGGAAGACTGACACTGCTGCTACAGCTCGGGAGGAAAGTGGACGTGCATTTCTCCAGTCGAGATGAGGCCTGAATATACCTTGGAGACTCCAGAGGTACCCAAAGATCCATGTCAGCACTGGAGAGGAAACCTCAGGTTCTGGCCTCAGCTCCCGACGAAGACTTAGGCCCCAGCTCTGTCTGAAGATGAAATCTGAGAGGCCCCTCGCAACTTGCAGGGAGACTGGCCTTTCCTGNACTGGAGAGGAAACCTCAGGTTCTGGCCTCAGCTCCCGACGAAGACTTAGGCCCCAGCTCTGTCTGAAGATGAAATCTGAGAGGCCCCTCGCAACTTGCAGGGAGACTGGCCTTTCCTGAGGCCACACGAGGGGGTCCCTGAGGTCCCCATCCTAACTAGAGAGGAACCTGCCGCAACTTGAGAAAAACCAGGAGGTTCTCCCCTCCAGGTGAGATGAGGCCCTTTGCCGCTACGGCGTCTCGAGGGAAATCACACCTTCCTTCTTGAACCTCAAAAGGGTCTTTCACACCCTTGCTGCAACTCAAGAAGTTCCCCGACTTACCTGTCTCCCCTCGAGAGAAACATCGAGGGTCCTGCCACAGCTCAAGAGGAGCCCCATTTCCCCTCCTCATCTCGAGATGAGGATTCCTTCCCTGCTTCGTCGGAAAGGATTCTGGGCGTTCCCGTCGCATCTCAAGAGGAGGCACTCTCAATAAGAATTTTGAGAGGAACTCCAGGGGTCAGGCCACCTTTCCAAAAGACTCCCAAATGTCTCAGTCCACTCCACATTAACCTGATTTCACTGCACTGCCTCGACTGTCACCCCGAGTATCAACTCCCACCATGGTGGCACGTGTGACAGCACTGTNAAAAGACTCCCAAATGTCTCAGTCCACTCCACATTAACCTGATTTCACTGCACTGCCTCGACTGTCACCCCGAGTATCAACTCCCACCATGGTGGCACGTGTGACAGCACTGTGGGAAAGCCTTGAGGGAAAGCCACAGATCCCTGTGTCAACTTGACGGGAAGCCTGACACTGCTGTTACAGCTCAGAAGGAATGCAGGTGTGCATGTCTTCACTCGAGATGAGGCCTGACTCCCCTGTGGAGAATTCAGTGGAAACGCAAGATCCATGTCAGCACTGGAAAGGAAACCTCAGGTTCTGGCCTCAGCTGCAGACGAAGACGGAGGACCAGGCAGTGGGTGGAGAGGAATCCCTAGAGGTCCATAACAACTCGCAAGGAGACTGGCCTTTCCTGAGGCCACACGAACGGGTCCCTGAGGTCCCCGTCATAACGCAAGAGGGACCTGCTGCAACTCGAGAAAAACCAGGAGGTTCTCCCCTCTAGGCGAGATGAGATCCATTTCCACCACGGAGTTTTAAGGGAAATGACACCTTTCCTCTTGAACATCGAAAGGGTCCTTCAAGCCCTGCTGCAACTCAAGAAGTTCCCCGACATACCCGTCTCCACTTGAGAGGAACACCGAGGGTCCTGCCACAACTCAAGAGGAGCCCCGTCTACCCCTCCTCTGTTCGAGGTGAGGGTTCCTTTCCCTGCTTCGTCGGGAAAGGATTCCTGTCATTCTCGTTGCATCTCAAGGGGAGGCGCTCTCAACAGGAATGTTGAGAGGAATCTCCAGGGTCATGCCACCATTCCAAAGGTACCCCAAAAGTCTCAGTCCACTCCAGAGGAAACTGATTAAACTGCACTGCCTCGATTGTCACCCTGAGTATTGACTCATACCGTGGTGGCACCTGTGACATCCCTGTTAGAAAGCCTCGAGGGAAAGCCACAGATCCCTGTATCAACTCGATGGGAAGCCTAACACTGCAGTTAAAGCTCGGGGGAAAAGCGGACGTTCATGTCTCCACTCGAGACGAGCCCTGACTCACCTGTTGAGATTCCAGAGGAACCCCAAGATACATGTCAGCACTGGAGAGGAAATCTCAGGTTCCGGCCTCGGCTCCAGAGTAGGACTTAAGACCCGAAAGTGACAGGAGAGGAATCCCATGAGGCCCCACACAAATCTCATAGAGACTGGACTTTCCTCAGGCCACATGAGCGGGTCCCTGAGGTCCCCGTCATACCTTAGAGGACCCTGCCACAACTCCAGAAAACCAGAAGTTTCTAGCTCCAGTCGAGATGAAGCCCTTTTCCGCTGTGGCATCTCAAGGAAAATAACACCTTCCATCTTGAACCTGGAAAGGGTCCTTGACACCCTTGCAGCAACTCAAGAAGTTCCCCGACATACTCTTCTCCATTCGAAAGGAACACAGAGCATCCAGGCACAACTCACGAGGAGCCCCGTTTCCCCCTCTTCCACTTGGGTTACTTTCCCTGCTTCATGGGGAAAGCATTCCAGGTGTTCCCGTCGCATCTCATGAGGAGGTGCTCTCCACAGGAAAGTCGAGAGGAACTCCAGGGGTCGTGACACCATTCCAAAAGACCCCCAAATACCTCAGTCCACTCCAGAGGTACCTGAATTTCCTGCACTGCCTCGACTGTCACCCCGAGTATCAATTCACATCATAGTGGCATGTGTGACAGCCCTGTGGGAAAGCCTCGAGGGAAAGCCACAGATCCCTGTGTCAACTCGATGGGAAGCCTGACACTGCAGTTAAAGCTCGGAAGAAAAGCGGGCGTGCATGTCTCCACTCGAGACGAGCTCTGACTCACCTGTTGAGATTCCAGAGGAACCCCAAGATCCATGTCAGCACTGGAGAGGAAACCTCAAGTTCCGGCCTTGGCTCCAGACGAGGACTTAGGACCTGAAAGCAACAGGAGAGGAATCCCATGAGGCCCCTCATAACTCCCATGGAAACTGGCCTTTCCTGGGGCCAAATGAGTGGGTCCCTGAGGTCCCCATCATACTTGAGAGGATCATGCCACAATTTGAGAAAACCAGGAGGTTCTGCCCTCCAGGCGAGATGAAGCCCTTTTCCTCTGTGGCATCTGGAGGGAAATCACACCTTCTGTCTTGAACCTGGAAAGGGTCCTTGACACCCTTGCAGCGACTCAAGGAGTTCCCTGACATAACCATCTCCACTTGAGAGGAAAATAGAGGGTCCAGGCACAACTCAAGAAGAGCCCCGTTTCCTCCTCCTCCACTTGGGTTACTTTCCCTGCTTCATGGGGAAAGGATTCCGGGCATTCCCATCACATCTCACGAGGAGGCGCTCTCCACAGGAAAGTCGAGAGGAACTCCAGGGGTCGTGACACCATTCCAAAAGACCCCCAAATACCTCAGTCCACTCCAGAGGTACCTGAATTTCCTGCACTGCCTCGACTGTCACCCCGAGTATCAATTCACATCATAGTGGCATGTGTGACAGCCCTGTGGGAAAGCCTCGAGGGAAAGCCACAGATCCCTGTGTCAACTCGATGGGAAGCCTGACACTGCAGTTAAAGCTCGGAAGAAAAGCGGGCGTGCATGTCTCCACTCGAGACGAGCTCTGACTCACCTGTTGAGATTCCAGAGGAACCCCAAGATCCATGTCAGCACTGGAGAGGAAACCTCAAGTTCCGGCCTTGGCTCCAGACGAGGACTTAGGACCTGAAAGCAACAGGAGAGGAATCCCATGAGGCCCCTCATAACTCCCATGGAAACTGGCCTTTCCTGGGGCCAAATGAGTGGGTCCCTGAGGTCCCCATCATACTTGAGAGGATCATGCCACAATTTGAGAAAACCAGGAGGTTCTGCCCTCCAGGCGAGATGAAGCCCTTTTCCTCTGTGGCATCTGGAGGGAAATCACACCTTCTGTCTTGAACCTGGAAAGGGTCCTTGACACCCTTGCAGCGACTCAAGGAGTTCCCTGACATAACCATCTCCACTTGAGAGGAAAATAGAGGGTCCAGGCACAACTCAAGAAGAGCCCCGTTTCCTCCTCCTCCACTTGGGTTACTTTCCCTGCTTCATGGGGAAAGGATTCCGGGCATTCCCATCACATCTCACGAGGAGGCGCTCTCCACAGGAAAGTCGAGAGGAACTCCAGGGGTCGTGACACCATTCCAAAAGACCCCCAAATACCTCAGTCCACTCCAGAGGNGGAAAGGATTCCGGGCATTCCCATCACATCTCACGAGGAGGCGCTCTCCACAGGAAAGTCGAGAGGAACTCCAGGGGTCGTGACACCATTCCAAAAGACCCCCAAATACCTCAGTCCACTCCAGAGGTACCTGATTGTCCTGCACTGCCTCGACTGTCACCCCGAGTATCGATTCACACCATGGTGGCACATGTGACAGCCCTGTGGAAAAGCCTCAAGGGAAAGCCACAGATCCCTGGGTCAACTCGCCGGGAAGCCTGACACTGCTGCTACAGCTTGGGAGAAAAATGGATGTGCATGTCTCCACTCGAGACGAGCCCCGACTCCCCTGTAGAGACTCCAGAGGAACCCCAAGATTCATGTCAGCACTGGAGAGGAAAACTCAGGTTCTGGCCTCGGCTCCAGATGAGGACTAGGACCCGGCACCGACTGGAGGGGAATCCCGAGAGGCCCCTCTCAACTCGCATTGAGAGTGGACTTTCTTGAGGCCACACGAGCGAGTCCCTGAGGTCCCCATCGAAACTCGACAGGAACCTGCCGCTACTCGAGAAAAACCAGGAGGTTCTCCCCTCCAGGCAAGATGATGCCCTGTTCCGCTGTGGCGTCTCGAGGGAAATCACACCTTGTCTCTTNCACGAGCGAGTCCCTGAGGTCCCCATCGAAACTCGACAGGAACCTGCCGCTACTCGAGAAAAACCAGGAGGTTCTCCCCTCCAGGCAAGATGATGCCCTGTTCCGCTGTGGCGTCTCGAGGGAAATCACACCTTGTCTCTTGAACCTCGAAAGGGTACTTCACACCTTTGCAGCAACTCACGAAGTTCTCAGACATACCAGTCTCCACTCGAGAGGAACACCAAGGGTCCTGCCAAACTCAAGAGGAGCCCCGTTTTCCCGTCCTCTGCTTGAGATGAGGGTTTCTTTTCCTGCTTCGTGGGGAAAGGATTCCCGCCATTCCCGTCGCAACTCAAGAGGAGGCGCTCTCAACCAGAAAGTCGAGAGGAACTCCAGGGGTCGTGACACCATTCCAAAAGACCCACAAATGTCTCAATCCACTCCAGAGGAACCTGATTTCCCTGTACTGCTTCGACTGTCACACTGAGTATTAACTAACCCCATGGTGGCATGTGTGACAGCACTGTGGGAAGGCCTTGAGGGAAACCCACAGATCCCTGTGTCAACTCGACTTAAAGCCTGACACTGTTGCTACAGCTCGGAAGGAATGTGGATGTGCATGTCTCTCCTCGAGATGAGGCCTGACTCCCCTGTGGGGACTCCAGTGGAACCCCAAGATCCATGTTAGCACTGGAGAGGAAACCTCAGGTTCCTACCTTGGGTCCAGACAAGGACGTAGGACCCAGCAACGACTTGAGAGGAATCCCGAGAGGCCCCTTCAACTCGCATGGAGACTGGCCTTTCCTGAGGCCACACGAGCGGGTCCCTGAGGTCCCTGTTGTAACTCAAGAGGAACCTGCCGCAACTAGAAAAAAATGAGGTTCTCCCCTCCAGGCGAGATGAGGCCCTTTTCCTCTGCAGCATTTCGAGGGAAATCACACCTTCCCTCTTGAACCGCGAATGGGTCCTTCACACCCTTGCTGCAACTCAAGAGGTTCCTCGACATACTTGTCTCCACTAGAGAGGAACACCAAGAGTCCTGCCACAACTCAAGAGGAGCCCCGTTTCCCCCTCCTCCACTCGAGGTGAGGGTTCCTTTCCCTGCTTCATTGGGAAAGGATTTTCAGCATTCCCGACGCTTCTCAACAGGATGCGCTCTCAACCGGAAACTCTAGAGGAACTCCTAGGGTCATGCCACCATTCCAAAAGTACCCCAAATGTCTCAGTCCACTTCAGAGGATACTGATTTCCCTGCACTGCCTCGAATGTCACACCGAGTATCGACTCACACCATGGTGGCACGTGTGACAGCCCTGTGGGAAAGCCTCGAGGGAAAGCCACAGATCCCTGTGTCAACTCGATGGGAAGACTGACACTGCTGCTACACCAAGGGAGGATAGCGGACGTGCATGTCTTCACCTGNGGCACGTGTGACAGCCCTGTGGGAAAGCCTCGAGGGAAAGCCACAGATCCCTGTGTCAACTCGATGGGAAGACTGACACTGCTGCTACACCAAGGGAGGATAGCGGACGTGCATGTCTTCACCTGAGACGAGGCCTGAATACACCGTGGAGACTTCAGAGGTACCCCAAGATCCATGTCAGCACTGGAGAGTAAACCTCAGGTTCTGGCCTCGGTTCCAGACGAGGACTAGGACCCAGCACCGACTGAAGAGGAATCCCGAGAGACCCCTCACAACTCGCATTGAGAGTGGCCTTTCCTGAGGCCACACGAGTGGGTCCCTGAGGTCCACATCGTAACTCGAGAGGAATCTGCCACAGCTCGAGTAAAACCAGGAGGTTCTCCCCTCCAAGCGAGATGATGCCCTTTTCCGATGTGGCGTCACGAGCGAAATCACACTTTCCCTCTTGAACCTCGAAAGTGTAATTCACATCGTTGCAGCAGGTCAAGAAGATCCCAGACATATCCGTCTCCTTTCGAGTGGAACACCAAGGGTCACGGCACAACTCAAGAGGAGCCCTGTTTTCCCCTCAGCCAATCGAGATGAGGGTTCCTTTCCCTGCTTGGTTGGGAAAGGATTCCCAGCCTTACCATCACATCTCAAGAGGAGGCACTCTCCACAGGAAAGTCGAGAGGAACCTCAGGGGTCATGCCACCATTTCAAAAGACGCCCAAATGTCTGAGTCCACTGCAGAGGAACCTCATTTCCCTGCGCTGCCTCACTGTCAACCCAATTATTGACTCACATGATGGAGGCACGTGTGACAGCCCTGTGGGAAAGCCTTGAGGGAAAGCCACAGATCCGCATGTCAACTCAATGGGAAGATGGACACTGCTGCTACAGCTCAGGAGGAAAGTGGACGTGCATGTCTCCACTCGAGACGAGGCCTGACTCCCCTGTTGAGATTCCAGAGGAACTCCAAGATCCATGTCAGCACTAGAGAGGAAACCTCAGGTTCCGGCCTCAGTTCCAGACAAGGATTTATCACCCAACAGTGACAGGAGAGGAATCCCTAGAGGCCCCTCGCAACTCCCATGGAGACTGGCCTTTCCTGGGGCCATATGAGTGGGTCCCTGAGGTCCTTGTCGTAACTCTAGAGGAACATGCTGCAACTCGAGAAAAACCAGGAGGTTTTCTCCTCCAGGCGAGATGAAGCCCTTTTCCACTGTGGCATCTTGAAGGAAATCACACCTTCCATCTTGAACCTCAAAAGGGTCCTTCACACCCTTGCTGCAACTCAGTAAGTTCCCCGACATACTCTCCTTCACTCGAGTGGAACACAGAGGTTTCAGGCACAACTCAATAGGAGAACCGTTTCCCCCTCCTTCACTTGGGTTACTTTCCCTGCTTCGTGGGGAAAGGATTCCGGGTGTTCCCGTCACATCTCAAGAGGAGGCGCTCTCCACAGGAAAGTCGAGAGGAACTCCAGGGGTCATGCCAGCATTCCAAAAAAACCCCAAATGTCTCAGTCCACTCCAGAGGAACCTTATTTCCCTGCACTGCCTCGACTGTCACCCCGAGTATAGACTCACAACACGGTGGCACGTGTGACAGCCCTGTGGGAAAGCCTCTAGAGAAAGCCACATATCCTTGTGTCAACTCGATGGGAAGCCTGACACTGTTGCTACAGCTCAGGAGGAATGTGGACGTGCATGTCTCCACTCGATACCAGGCCTGACTGCCCTGTGGAGACTCCAGAGGAACGCCAAGATCCATGTCAGCTCTGGAGAGCAAATCTCAGTTTCCGGCCTTGGCTCCATATGAGGACTTAGGACCCGGCACCGTCTGGAGAGGAATCCCTAGAGGCCCCTTACAACTCGCAAGGAGACTGGCCTTTCCTGAGACCACACGTGTGGTCCCTGAGGTTCCCATCATAACTCGAGAGGAACCTGCCGCAACTAGAGAAAAACCAGGATGTTCTCCACTCCAGGCGAGTTGAGGCCTTTTTCCGCTGCAGCATCTCGAGGGAAACCACACCTTCCCTCTTGAATCTCGAAAGGGTCTTTCACACCCTTGCTGCAACTGAAGAAATTCCCTGACTTACCCGTCTCCACTCGAGAGAAACATCGAGGGTCCTGCCACAACTCAACAGGAGCCCCGTTTCCCCTCCTCAGTTAGAGAGGAGGGTTCCTTCCCTGCTTCGTTGGGAAAGCATTCTGGACGTTCCTGTCTCATCTCAAGAGGAGGGGCTCTCAATTGGAAATTTGAGAGGAACTCCAAGGGTCGGGCCACCTTTCCAAAAGACTCCCAAATGGCTCAGTCCACTCCAGATTAACCTGGTTTCCTTGCACTGCCTCGACTGTCACCTCAAGTATCCAACTCTCACCACAGTGGCAAGTGTGACAGTCCTGTGGGAAAGCTTCGAGTGAAAGCCGCAAATCCCTTTGTCAACTCGACAGGAAGACTGACACTGCTGCTACACTTCGGGAAGAAAGTGGACATGCATGTCTTCACTCGAGATGAGGCCTGACTCCCCTGTGGAGACTCCAGTGGAACCCCAAGATCCATGTCAGCACTGGAGAGGAAACCTCAGGTTCCGGCCTCGGCTCCAGATGAATACCTAGGAACAGGCAGTGAGTGGAGAGGAATCCCTAGAGGCCCCTCACAACACGAAAGGAGACTGGCCTTTCCTGAAGCCACACGAGCAGGTCCCTGAGGTCCCAGTCGAAAGTCGAGAGGAACGTACCACAACTCGAGAAAAATCAGAGGTTCTCTCCTCCAAGCAAGATGAGACCCTTTTCCTCTCTGGCATCTCGAGAAAATCACATGTTCCCTCTTGAGCCTCCAAAGGGTCCTTCACACACTTGCTTTAACTGAAGAAGTTTCCCGATATACCCATCCCCACTCGAGAGGCATATCGCAGGTCCCGCCAAACTCAAGAGGATCCCCGTTTCCCCCTCCTCTACTCGAGATGAGGGTTCCTTTCCCTGCTTTGTCTGGAAAGGATTCCCTGTGTTCCCATCGCATCTCAAGAGGAGGCGCTCTCCACAGGAAAGACGAGAGAAACTCCAGTGGTTGTGCCACCATTCCAAAAGACCCACAAATGTCTCAGTCCACTCCAGAGGAACCTGATTTTCCTGCACTGCCTCAACTGTCACCCCGAATATTGACTAACACCACAGTGGCACGTGTGACAGCCCTGTCAGAAAGCCTCAAGGGAAACACACAGATCCCTGTGTCAACTCGACGGGAAGCCTGACACTGCTGCTACAGCTCGGGAGGAAAGTGGACGTGTATGTCTCCACTCGAGATGAGTCCTGACTCCCCTCTGGAGACTCCAGAGTAACCCCAAGATCCATGTCAGCACTGGAGAGGAAACCTCAGGTTCCGGCCTTGGCTCCAGACTAGGATTTAGGATCTGGCACCAACTGGAGAGGAATCCCGAGAGGCATCTCGCAACTCGCATGGAGACTGGCCTTTCCTGAGCCCATGCGAGTGGGTCCCTGAGCTCCCCGTCATAACTCGAGAGGAACATGCAACAACTCGTGAAAAATCAGGAGGTTCCCCCCTCCAGGCGAGATGAGACCATTTTCCGCTGTGGCGACTCAAGGAAATCACACTTTCCCTCTTGAACCTCGAAAGGGTCCTTCACACCCTTGCTCAACTCAAGAAGTTCCCCAACATACTCTCCTCCACTCGAGAGGAAGACCGAGAGTCCCCCTAAACTCAAGAAGAGCCCCGTTTCCCACTCCTCCACTAGAGATGAGGATTCCATTGCCGGCTTTGTCTGGAAAGGATTTCCCGTGTTCCTGTCGCATCTCAAGAACAGGTGCTCTCCACATGAAAGTTTAGAGGAACTCCAGGGGTCATGCCACCATTCCAAAAGACCCCCAAATGTCTCAGTCCACTCCAGAGGAAACTCATTTCCCTGCAGTGCTTCGAATGTGACCCCAAGTATCGACTCACACCACGGTGGACCGTGTGACAGACCTGTGGGAAAACCTTGAAGGAAAGCTACAGATCCCTGTGTCAACTCGACGGGAAGCCTGACACTGCTGCTACAGCTTGGGGGGAAAGTGTACATGCATGTCTCCACTCGACACGAGGCCTGACTCCCCTGTGGAGACTCCAGAGGAACGCCAAGATCCATGTCATCATGAGAGAACAAAGCTCAGGTTCTGGCCTTGGCTCTACATGAGGACATAGGACCTGGCAATATCTGGAGAGGTATCCTGAGAGGCCTCTCACAACTCGCAAGGAGACCGGCCTTTCCAGAGGCCGCACGACTAGGTCCCAGAGGTACCATCGTAACTCAAGAGGAACCTACCGCAACTCAAGAAAAACCAGGAGGTTCTCCCCTCCTGTCGAGTTGAGGCCCTTTTCTGCTGTGGCATTTCGAGGGAAATCACAACTTCCCTCTTGAAGCTTGAAAGGGTCATTCACACCCTTGTAGCAACTCAAGAGTTTCCACGATTTACTCGTCTCCAATTGAGAGGAACATCAAGGGTCCAGCCACAACTCAATAGGAGCCCCATTTCCCCCTCCTCAGCTCGAGATGAGGGTTCCTTCACTGCTTCATTGGGAAAGGACTCCTGGCGTTCCTGTGGCATCTCAAGGGGAGGCGTTCTCAACAGGATAGTCGAGAAGAATCCCAGGGGTCGTGCCACCATTCCAAAGGTACCCCAAATGTCTCCAGTCCACTCGAGAGGAAACTGATTTCCCTGCACTGTCTCGACTGTCAAACCGAGTATTGACTCACAACATGGTGGCACGTGTGACAGCCCTGTTGGAAAGCCTCGTGGGAAAGCCACAGATTCCTGTGTCAACTTGACAGGAAGCCTGAAATTGCAGTTACAGCTCGGGAGAAAAGCAAACGTGCATGTCTCCACTCGAGAAGAGCCCTGACTCCCCTGTTGAGTTTCCAGAGGAACCCTAAGATCCATGTCATCACTGGAGAGGAAACCTCAAGTTCTGGCCGCAGTTCCAGATGAGGACCTAGGACCCGACACTGACTGGAGAGGAATCCTGAGGGGCCCCTTGCAACTCGCATGGAGACTGGTCTTTCCTCAGGCGATGCCAGCAGGTCCCTGAGGTCCCTGATGTAACTCAAGAGGGACCTGCCGCAACTTGAGAAAAACCAGGAGGTTCTCTCTCATCTCCAGGCGAGATGAGACCCTTTTCTGCTGAGGCGTCTGGAGGGACATCACACCTTCCCTCTTGAACCTTGCAAGGGTCATTCCCACCCTTGCTGCAACTCAAGAAGTTCCCTGACATACCCGTCCCCACGCGGGAGGAACACCGAGGGTGCCGGCACAACTCAAGAGGAGCCCCGTTTCCCCCTCGTGAGCTCCAGATGAGGGTCCCTTTCCCTGCTTCGTCGGGAAAGGATTCCTGCCATTCCTGTTGCATCTCAAGAGGTGGCGCTCTCAACAGGAAAGCCGAGATCTCCAGGGTTCCTGCCAACATATTAAAGTCCCCGAGATGTCTCAGTCCACTCTAGGTGAACTTGATTTCCTGCTCTGCCTTGAAGGTCACCCGCGTATTGCCTCACACCATGGGGTCTCGTGCCACAGCCCTGTGGCATCTTGAGGGAAAGACAGAGACCCTGGGTCAACTCGACAGGAAGACGGACACTGCTGCTACAGCTCGAGAAGAAGGCAGACGTGCATCTAAACACAGGAGACGAAGCCTGACTCCACTGGGGAGACTCCAGAGGAACCCCAAGATCCATGCCAGCACTGGAGAGGAAACTTCAGTTTCCAGATTCGGCTCCAGACGGGGACTTAGGACCCAGCACCGACTGGAGAGGAATCCCGAGGAGCCCCTCTCAACTCGCATGGAGACTGGCCTTTCCTGAGGCCACGTGAGAGTGTCCCTGACGTCCCGGGCGTAACTCGAGAGGGACCTGCCGCAACTCGAGAAAAACCAGGAGGTTCTCCCCTCCAGGCGAGATGAGGCTGTTTTCTGCAGCGGCATCCCAAGAGAAAACTGGCTTTCCCTCCTGAACCTCAAAGGGTCCTTCACAGCCTTGCTACAACCCAAGAAGTTCCCCAAAGTAACCATCTCCACTCAAGAGGAACAGTGAAGGTCCCACCACAACTCAAGAGGAGCCCTCTTTCCTCCTCCTCAGCTCCCGATGAGAGATCCTTTTCCTGTTTCGACAGGAAAGGATTCTGGCGTTCCCGTTGCACAGCAAGAGGGCTTGCTCTCAACAGGAAAGTCAAGAGGAACTCCAGGGGTCATGCCACCATTCCGAAAGAACCCCAAATGTATCAGTCCACTCCAGATGAACCTGATTTCCCTGC
>SJYH01007071.1:33544-57921 GCA_006408735.1 Sylvicapra grimmia
AATTTTATTTTTACTTTATTTTACTTTACAATAGCATATTGGTTTTGCCATACATTGACTTGGATCCAAGTTCATTTCATTCTGTCTCCCCACTAATGGATGAGGATAAGAGGCCTATGCAAGCTTCCTGATGGGAGGGACTGGCTGTGGGGGAAACTGGGTCTTGCTCTGATGGGCAGGGCCAGCTCAGTAAATCTTCAATCCAATTTTTTGCTGATGGGTGAGGCTGTGTTCCCTCCCTGTAGTTTGGCCTGAGGACAAACTATGGTAGGGGTAAATGGCAGTAATGGTGACCTCCTTCAAAAGGACTTATGCCAGCATATTGTGCCTTCCAGGACTGTTGTATTCAGTGCTCCTGACCCCACAGCAGGCCACTGTCAACCCACACCTCCACAGAGACTCCTGGACACTCACTGGCAAGTCTGGCTCAGTCTCTTGTGGGGTCACTGCTCCTCTCTTCTGGGTTCTGTGTGTTCAAGATTTTGCTGTGCCCTCTAAGAGTCTGTTTCCCCAGTTCTGTGGAAGTTCTGTAATCAAATCACACTGGCCTTCAAATTCTCTGGGAGTTCTTAGTCCCTTTGCTGAATCCCCAAGTTGGGAAATCTGTTGTGGGCCCTAGAACTTTTGCAACAGTGTGAGAACTTCTTTGGTATAACTGTTCTCCAGTTTGTGGGTGATCTGCTCAGTGGTTCTATAGTGGAGCGAATGGCAGCCTCCTCCAAGAGGACTGATGCCACATGCTGTGCCTCCCAGCTCTGCTGCAGCCAGAGCCCCAGTCCCCGCAGCAGGTCACTGCTGACCTGCATCTCCACAGGAGACACTTAGACACTCAAAGGCTGGTCTGGTTCAGTCTTTTGTGGGGGTCACTGCTACTTTCCCTGAGTCCTGGTGCACACAGATTTGTTTGTGCCCTCTGAGCTTCTCTGGCAGGGCTGAGATTTGATTTTAAACATGATTGTGCCCCCTCCTACTGTCCTGTTGGGGCTTCTTTTTGCCCTTGGATGTGGGGCGTCTTTTATTGGTGGGATCCAGCATTCTCCTGTCAATGGTTGTTCAGCAGCTAGTTGCAATTTTGGTGTTCTCCAGTGATCATGTATGTTTTTTCCAGTAGTGATGTGTGGATGTGAGAGCTGAACCATAATAAAAGCTGAGTGCCAAAGAATTGATGCTTTTGAACTGTGGTGTTGGAGAAGACTCTTGAGAGTCCCTTGGACTGCAAGGAGATCAAACTAGTCAATTCTAAAGGAAATCATCCTGAATATTGGAAGGACTGATGTTGAAGCTCCAATACTTTGGCCACCTGATATGAAGAGCCTACTCATTGGAAAAAGGCCCTGATGCTGTGAAAAATTGAAGGCAGGAGGAGAAGGGGAAGACAAGAGATGAGATAGTTGGATGACATCACCGACTCAATGGACATGAGTTTGAGCAAGCTCTGGGAGGTGGTGAAGGACAGGGAAGACAGGTGTGCTGCAGTCTATGGCGTTGAAAAGAGTTGGACATGACTGAGTGACTGAACAACAACAGTGACTTAGTATTATTATTAATAGTATAATCGTAGTAGTAGTATTTCTTCTGTTGTTCTGCTTTCCAAGGAGAGATGGATTGTATAAAGTAGTTTTAATGANGTTGAAAAGAGTTGGACATGACTGAGTGACTGAACAACAACAGTGACTTAGTATTATTATTAATAGTATAATCGTAGTAGTAGTATTTCTTCTGTTGTTCTGCTTTCCAAGGAGAGATGGATTGTATAAAGTAGTTTTAATGAACCCTAGAACATTTGTTTTTATTTTAGAAAAGATAGGTTAAGTTCCCCAACTCCAGTCAACAATGAGGCAACATAATACATCATTAACAAATAATAAAACCCAGTAAATATTCTTTAAATGATGCCATCTTTGAGCCTGAGTTATTTGCCCTGAGAGTCTTAATCGATCAAGTTAACTGGACAATTTCCAAATAGCTATTGTTCAAATGCACTGCTAGATTGTGCATGCTGGCTCTTATAGATCGATCCAGATTTTTATTTCATGTAGACAACTGAGGAGACCCACTGCAGTGAGATTAGATTACTTATACTGCTAAGTTGTCTGGTTTTGGCCCCTGGTGAAAGAGATCCATAGTTTAGACCAACTGAGATACACTTAGAGGGTTTTGTTTTTAGCTTTTAAATTTTGTCATTATATTTGGTAGGAAATGTTTGTTTTCTGTTTAAAAGTGTTTGGTTAAAGCAATTAGATAGACTAATACTGATACTCTAACATTCCTCTTATTGAACTTAGTACCTACTACATTGTTTAACATCGATTTCATAAGTAATACAAGGTGTAAGGACATAGAAACTTCTGCAAGATTATATACTAATATCAGTTAAAACTGAAAGTTTGATATAAGAAAAATTATCTTTGGAAATCCTTTATACTTCAAATTTCTATCAGTCTACACATATTTCCCGTGTTCTGGTTTCATATCTCCATTGCCACTTATAATAGATGACTTAATCTTAAATATGTCCCAAACTAACCCTTCACTCCCTGCTTCCCCAAATTGGCTCTACCTGAGCCTTCCCAAAGTGAATAATGGCAACTCCATTTCCTTTTTTCAGTTTGTTGTTGTTCAGTCGCTCAGTCATGTCTGACCCTTTGTGACCCCAAGGACTGCAGCATACAAGCCTTCCCTGTCCTTCACCATCTCCCAGAGTTTGCTTCAAACTCATGTCCATTGAGTTGGTGATGCCATCCAACCATCCATCCTCTGTTGTCCCCTTCTCCTCCTGCCTGCAATCTTTCCCAGCATTAGGGTATTTTTTAGTGAGTTGGGTCTTCACATCAGGTGGTCACATTATTGGAGTTTCAGCTTTAGCATCAGTCCTTCCAATGAATATTCAGGACTGATTTCCTTTAGGATGGACTGAATTGATCTCCTTGCAGTCCAAGGGACTCTCAAGAGTCTTTTCCAACACTACAGTTTAAAGGCATCAGCCTTCAGTGCTCAGCCTTTTTTATGGTCCAGCTCGCACATCCATACATGACTACTGGCAAAACCATAGCTTTACTATATGGACCTTTGTTGGCAAAGTAATGTCTCTGTTTTTCATATGCTGTCTAGGTTTGTCATTCCTTTTCTTCCAAGGAACAAGCAGTCTTTTAATTTCATAGCTGCAGCCATTGTCCACAGGGATTTTGGAGACCAAGAAAATAAAGTCTCAGATCAAAAAGCTTGGTCATCCTTGATTACTGTATTTCTCTCAGGCTTCATATACTTCATGTGATTAGTTGAAAGATCTTCGTGGCTTAATCTCTGGAATAGACTCATAATCTGAGCCCTCCTCACCACCTCCACTGTTACCACCATGGTGGCCTCATCTCTCATTGGAATTAACTGCAAAATCTCATGAATTTTCCTGGTGTCACTCTTTCATCCTTTCACTCTATTCTCAACATTGTAGTTGGAGTGATCCTTTTAAGTCAAGTCAGATCATGTCATCCCTGTGTCCAGGAGTCCTCAGTGCCTCCTTGATTCACTCAAAATAGCTTTTCAATGAACTGTAAGATCTTTTAGGACTTAGAAGCTTAGGGGATAGCAAGAAAAGAAAAGAACCGTGCTTTCTTTGGTATCAGCTCCTGAGAAATATGGGGTATGAGAAAGGAAACAGTGATCATTAAAAAGAGAGAAAGATACAGGCGAGAGCCAGGCTTCAGCTGGGGTGAGAACTTGAAAGAAACTGGATACATTTCCTGTTGTGGAATAGCAACTAGTGTCAATGTGAGTCAATGTCACCCCTGAAAGAAGGTGCTACTGCTTCTGTTCAAATGAAAAAAAAAAAATTAACTTGGTTTGAATTTCATCATGGAGGGATTCAGGGCTTATTCTGGTATGTTGAGCATAGATCGTGCAGCTGGAGGATTAAAATTCTCTAGAGGTGACATAATTCGAAAGCATCAATTTTTCAGCACTCAGCCTTCTTTATGGTCCAACTCTCACATCCATACATGACTACTGGAAAAACCATAACTTTGACTATATGGATCTTTGCCAGCAAAGTGATGTCTCTGTATGTTAATATGCTGTATTTAAAGAATGGGCATTTATAAACAGATTTCCAATTTTATTTCAGAAAAGAAAGTCTTTTAGTGTGCTTTTTCTGCTATGAAAATAGCTCAAGCAGTGAGCAAAGAAATGGATGAATAATGAAGGGCTGTGGGATGAATTTTGAGGGGACTTTAAGGCAGAGATTGATGATAGAATAATTAGATCAGTGGGTGTAAGTGTCCTGGTATCACAAATTGCTCACAGTAGAGAATATACTTTAAGTTATTGGTAATGACATTGAGAGATTTATAATGATACAGCCAGGCTCTGCCATTGTTATCAGATGCTGGATGTGAGCTAGATTGGCTGGGCTTAGAGGTGCAGCACCTGAAACTGTTGGCTCATATAGTGACAAAATTGGAACCTTTGTCTTCTTTACATAATATTCTAATCATAGATAATTTCATAATCATCTAAATGTATATTTTATTGTATATATTTTCCCAGATAATATGCCTGTTTCTCTGTCTCAAATTCTGGTAACCAGTTAGAGAGGTAGAGATGAAATTATGGTGCTAATTTCTCTAAGTAAAATCAGTGCATCTCCAGCTATCTAATTAGGAGTCATGAACCACATGCAGAATCCTTCCTCTACTCTTGTACAGGCGTCGCTCACTAATCAGTGCACTGCTGCTTGGTTGTTTAAAGTGCCCAGTCTCTCACACTTCCCAGCCAAGGGGAGGAGAGGGGCTATGTGACTCATTTTGGCCATTAGATTGTAGATGGAAGCGATGTCTATTTTTTAGCTGCCAAAGCTAAGAAGTAAAGTACCAAACCATCATGTCTCTCTCTCTCGGCACAGGTCAGAGATGTCTGATCCAGGTGGTGTGGCTGAGGTCTGCTAGAATCTGTGAGCCTGAGTCCTACCTCATCTGACTCTGTCCACCTGTGCTTGTGTATTAGGCTCTACCCTGGCTAATGCTCACACTTTAGAATAATTATAGAAAGTAAATGCTGATAAATGTCAACTCATAAAAGCGCACATATTCAAAATTACTTTGATAATTTAGATCACCAGTTCATAGGGATCAGTTTTATGCAAAGGCATGGAGTTCTCAAGTGTGGTGATTGCTGGGTTAGACAAGTCACGAGGTTGATCTCAGATCCTGTGGCACTTAGAGCTTTTGATCCTATTGTGTAATACTTGGGAGGTCATTGAGAGGTATTAACATGGATTAGGTTACTTGATTGGATTGCATATGCTTATATTTGTAACAAAGTCAAGAGAACTTACATCACCCAAACTCTTACTTAAAAGGAATTAGGTGAGTAGAATCTCAAAATATTAATCACTCTTAAGTCATGATCATGATCTGTGAGTACTATTCAGTCAACTTTCTACATGAACTCTGACCCCTAAGTACAATAGCTAATCACCCCTTACTTAGTTTGTAATGTACACATGGATATAACTGTCCCTTTAAAAGCAGTAGTTCTCAACCTGGACTGGACATGAGAAGTGCCCAGACAGGTATAAAGTATCCAGGATGTCCCAGCCATACCCAGGACTAATTAAATCAGAATCTCTGAGTGAGAACCTAGACACTTGTAAAGGTACAGATACAAAAATCTGTATCTTTGGTCTACATGAAAAAATTACTTATTTCCATTCTTTTACAAGTGGTTGGCCAGTTTTCCCAGCACCACTTGTTAAAGAGATTGTCTTTTCTCCATTGTATATTCTTGCCTCCTTTGGCAAAAATAAAGTGTTCATAGGTGCGTGGATTTATCACTGGGCTTTCTATTTTGTTCCATTGATCAGTATTTCTGTCTTTGTGACAGTACCATACTGTCTTGATGACTGTGGCTTTGTAGTAGAGCCTGAAGTCAGGCAGGTTGATTCCTCCAGTTCTATTCCTCTTCCTCAAGATTGCTTTGGCTATTCGAATTTTATTGTATTTCCATACAAAATTGTGAAATTATTTGTTCTAGCTCTGTGAAAAATACCGTTGGTAGCGTGATACGGATTGCATTGAATCTATAGATTGCTTTGGGTAGCATACTCATTTTCACTATATTGATTCTTCTGATCCATGAACTCAGTATATTTTTCCATCTGTTAGTGTCCTCTTTGATTTCTTTCCCCAGTGTTTTATGGTTTTCTGTATATAGGTCTTTTGTTTCTTTAGGTAGATATATTCCTAAGTATTTTATGCTTTTCATTGCAATGGTGAATGCAATTGTTTCTCTAATTTCTCTCTCTCTTTTCTCATTATTAGTGTATAGGAATGCAAGGGATTTCTGTGCATTGATTTTATATCCTGCAACTTTGCTATATTCATTGATTAGCTCTAGTAATATTCTGGTGGAGTCCAGAGTTTTCTATGTAGAGGATCATGTCATCTGCAAACAGTAAGAGTTTTACTTCTTCTTTTCCAATCTGGATTCCTTTTATTTCTTTTTCTGCTCTGATTGCTGTGGTCAAAACTTCCAAAACTATGTTGAACAGTAGTGGTGAGAGTGAGCACCCTTGTCTTGTTCCTGATTTTAGGGAAAATGTTTTCAATTTTTCACCATTGAGGATAATGTTTGCTGTGGGTTTGTCATATATAGCTTTTATTATGTTGAGGTATGTTCCTTCTATTCCTGCTTTCTGGAGGGTTTTTATCATAAACGGATGTTGAATTTTCTCAAAGGCTTTTTCTGCATCTATTGAGATAATCATATGGTTTTTATTNTGATCTGGATTCCTTTTATTTCTTTTCCTTCTCTGATGGCTGTAGCTAGGACTTCTGGAACTATGTTGAATAATAGTGGTCAAAGTGAACACCCTTGTCTTGTTCCTGATCTTAGGTGGAATGCTTTCAGTTTTTCACCATTGAGAATAATGTTTGTTGTAGGCTTATCATATATGGCCTTTACTATGTTGAGGTAGGTCCCTTCTATGCCCATTTTGTGAAGAGTTTTAATCATAAATGGGTGCTGAATTTTGTTAAAGGCTTTTTCTGCATCTATTGAGATGATCATATGGCTTTTATCTTTCAATTTGTTAATATGGTGCATCACATCGATTGATTTGGGTACACTGAAGAATCCTTGCATCCCTAGAACAACCCAGCTTGATCATGGTGTATGAGCTTTTTGATGTGTTGCTGAACTCTGTTTGCTGAAATTCTGTTGAGGATTTTTGCATCTATGTTCATCAGTGACACAGCCTGTAGTTTTCTTTTTTGTGTGCTGTCTTTGTCTGGTTTTGGTATCAGGCTGATGGTGGCCTCATAGAATGAGCTTGGAAGTGTTCCTTCCTCTGCAATTTTTTGAAAGAGTTTTAGAAGGACAGGCATTAGCTCTTCTCTAAATGTTTGATAGAATTGTCCTGTGAAGCCATGTGGTCCTGGGCTTTTGTTTTTTGGGAGATGTTTGATCATAGCTTCAATTTCAGTGCTTCTAATTGGGTTGCTCATAATTTCTATTTCTTACTGGTTCAGTCTTGGAAGACCGAACTTTTCTAAGAATCTGTCCATTTCTTCCAGGTTATCCATTTTATTGCCATATAGTTGTTCATAATAGTCTCTTATAATCCTTTGTATTTCTACATTGTTGTATCCTCTCCTTTTTTATTTCTAGTTTTGTTGATTTGATGCTTCTCTCTTTTTTTCTCGATGAGCCTGGCTAAAGGCTTGCAAACTTTATCTTCTCAAAGAACCAGCTTTTAGTTTTATTACTCTTTACTATTGTTTCTTTCATTTCTTTTTCATTTATTCTGCTTGGGTCTTTATGATTTCTTTCCTTCTACTAATTTGGGGGTGTTTTTTTCCTTCTTCTTCCAGTTTAGGTGTAAAGTTAGGTGGTCTACTTGATGCTTTTCTTGTTTCTGGAGGCAGGATTGTATTGACATAAACTTCCCTCTTAGGACTGCTTTTGCTGCATCCCATAGGTTTTGAGTTGTCATGTTTTCATTGTCATTTGTTTCTAGATATTTTACTTCCCTTTTGATTTCTTCAGTAATGTGTTGGTTATTTAGAAACGTGTTGTTTAATTTCCAGGTGTTTGTGTTTCTTTCAGTTTTTTTCTTGTAATTGAAATCTAGTCTATAGCATTGTGGTTGAGAGAAGATGCCTGATATGATTTAAATTTTCTTAAATTTACTGAGGTTTATTTGCAACCCAAGATGAAGTCTACCCTGGAGAATGTTCCATGTGCACTTGAGAAGAAGGTGTTTTCCTCTGCATTTGGATAGAATATCCTGAAGATATCAATGAGGTCCATCTTATCTAATGTATCATTTAACTGTGCTTCCTTATTAATTTTCTGTTTTGATGATCTGTCCATCGGTGTGAGTGGGGTGTTAAAAGTCTCCTACTATTATTGTGTTACTGTCAATTTCTCCTTTTATGTCTGTTAGTGTTTGTCTTATGTATTGAGGTGCTCCTATTTTGGGTGCATATAGATATTTACAATTGTTATGTCTTCCTCCTGGATTGATCCCTTGATCATTATGTAGTGTCCTTCCTTATCTCTTGTAATATTCTTTAAGGTCTATTTTGCCTGATATGAGGGATATGTTCCTACTGCCATTTTCTTAATTGTTTGGGTTTGATTTTGTAGATCTTTTTTCTTCTCTTGTATTTCTTGGCTATATAAGTCCCTTTAACATTTGTTGTAAAGCTGGTTACATGGTACTGAATTTTCTTAACATTTGCTTGTCTGAAAAGCTTTTGATTTCTCCATTAATTTTGAATGAGATTCTTGTGGGGTACAGTAGATTTTTTCCCTTTCAATACTTTATATATATCCTGCCAGTCCCTTCTGGCCTGCAGAGTTTCTGCTGAAAGATCAGCTGTTAAGCATATGGGGTTTCCCTTGTATGTTACTTGTTACTTCTCCCTTGCTGCTTTTAATATTCTTTCTTTGTGTTTAATCTTTGTTAGTTTGATTAGCATGTGTCTTGGCATGTTTCTCCTTGGTCTTATCCTGTATGGGACTCTTTGTGCCTCTTGAACTTGATTGACTATTTCCTTTTCCATGTTGGGGAAATTTTCAACTATAATCTCTTCAAAAATTTTATCATACCCTTTCATTTTCTCTTCTTCTTCTGGGACCTCTATAAGTTGAATGTGGATGTGTTTAATATTGTCCCAGAGGTCTCTGAGACTATCCTCAGTTCTCTTCATTATTTTTCCTTTATTCTGCTCTTCAGAATTTATTTCTAACATTTATCTTCCAGCACACAGATTCATTTTTCTGCTTCAGATATTCTGCTATTGATTCCTTCTACAGTATTTTTAACTTCAGTAATTGTGTTGTTTTTCTCTGTATGTTTATTCTTTAATTCTTTTAGGTCTTTGTTAATTGATTCTTGCATTTTCTCCATTTTGCTTTCCAGGTTTTTGATCATCTTTACTATTTTTATTCTGAATTCTTTTTCAGGTAGTTTGCCTATTTCCTCTTCATTTATTTGGACTTCTGTGTTTCTAGTTTGTTCCTTCATTTGTGTAGTATTTTTGTGCCTTTTCATTATTTTTTTTTTAACTAATTGTGCTTGAGATCTCCTCTTCCCAGGCTCCAAGGCTGAACTCTGTCTTCCTTTTGGTTTCTGCCCTCCTAAGGTTGGTCCAGTGGATTGTGTAAGCTTCCTACAGGGTGAGATTTGTGCTGAGTTTTTGTTTCTCCTCTGAGAGGCAAGGCTGAGTGAGGTGGTAATCCTGCCTGCTTTGTATTTTTGTTTTGTTTGTTGTTTGGATGAGGCATCCTGGACAGGGTGCTGCTGGTGGTTGGGTGATGCCGGGTCCTGCATTCACGTGGCTTCCTCTGTGTGAGTTCTCACTGTCTGATCCTCCCTAGCTTTAGTTCTCTGGTAGCCTAGGGTCTTGGAGTCATTGCTCCCACTCTAAATGCTCAGGGCTTGAACTCTGGTCAGGAATGAAGATTCTATAAGTGATCTGTTATGGCATTAAGTGAGATTAAAACAAATATCCAAAAATGAGAAACCAAAGGTGAAACCCAGACAAATGGCAGTTACAAAATCAGCAAATAATAATTAAAATAAGGAATATACACCATATACACATACACCCATGAGCAAAGTCAGAACAGTCCAAGAAAAATAAAGTGCAGTAGATTGGCCTGGAGAATAAAGTAAATAAAAAATTATATTTACTAGTTAAGAACAAAACTAACTAAAGTACAAACTGGAAAACAAAACTAATGCAAGGTGCCAAGTGTGGAATAAAGCAATGAAAACAAAACTAACAAATATGTCAAGAGGAAAGGAAATAAAGAAAAGAAAGAAAGAATAGATATGCAAAGTTAAACAGAGGTAGATGAAGATTTATATACATTAAAGATTAACTTCAAGGGGAAGAGAACAGCAGGAAAGGCAAACAGTGATAAATATAGAAAAAATTTAATAGGATTTAAAAAATTAAAAATTAAAATTATAAAAAAGAGAAAAGAAGAAAGAAAAAAAAAAAAAAACAGAAGAAGAAAGAAACAAGGGAAAAAGGAAAACTCCACAGAACTACAAAAGCCCAATGTAGTGGCAGAGATTTGTAACAACAATAAAAAGTGTGACTGAATATACACGAAATTTGCATTTCTTAAAACCTTCAGCTATTTAGCTATTTGTGTGTGTGTGTACCACTTTGTCTTTATCCTTTCACCTCATGCTGGACACTTAGGTTGCTTCTATATCTGCTGCTGCTGCTAAGTCACTTCAGTCGTGTCTGACTCTGTATGACCCCATAGACGGCAGCCCACCAGGCTCCCCCGTCCCTGGGATTCTCCAGGCAAGAACACTGAAGTGCGTTGCCATTTCCTTCTCCAATGCATGAAAGTGAAAAGTGAAAGAGAAGTCGCTCAGTCGTGTCCAACTCTTTGAGACCCCATGGACTGCAGCCCACCAGGCTCCTTCGTCCATGGGATTTGCCAGGCAAGAGTACTGGAGTGGGGTGCCATTGCCTTCTCCATCTAGGGTACTGTGAATAAAGGTCCAGTGAACATTTGAGTGCATATAGTTTTTTCAAATTATGGTTTTTATTTTCTTCAAATAAATACCCAGAAGTAAATTACTAAATCATGCTGCAGTTATATTTTTAATTTTCTGAGGAACTTCCATACTGTTTTCCATAGAGTCTGCATCAATTTACAATTCCACCAACAGTGCACAAGCATTCCCTTCTCTCCACATCCTCATTAACACTTATTCGTTGTCTATTTAGTAACAGCTATTCTGATGTGATATCTCATTGTAATTTTCACTTGCATGTCTCTGATGACTAGCGATGCTGAGCATCTTTTCACGTGACTCTCGGCCATATGTCTTCTTTGGAAAAGTGTCTATTCAGGCCCCCTGGCCATTTTTAAACTGGGTTCTTTGTTATTTTGATGTTGAGTTATGTGAGTTCTTTGTATATTTTAGACTTTAATCTGTTATCTTTTGCAAATATCTTCTCCCATTCAGCTGGCTGCCTTTTCGCTTTGCTGATAAAGTTTCCTTCACTGTGCAGAAGTTTTTTAGTTTAATGTGGTCCCATTTGTTTATTTTTGTTTTTGTTTCCCTTGTCTAAGGAGATATATTTCCCCAAAATTATATTGTTAGGACTGATGTCAGAGCACATACAGCCTATGTTTTTTTTCTAGGAGTTTTATGGCTTCGGGTCTTAAAGTCTTTAATCCATTTTGAGTTTATTTTTGTATATGATATGAGAAAGTAGTCCAGTTTGGTTATTTTGCATGTCCAGTTATCACAACACCATTTATTGAAGAGTCTGTCTTTTCCCCATTTTATATGCTTGCCTCCTTTGATTAATTGACTATGATTATTTGCTGTAGTTGTATGAAAAATGATTTTGGTATTATGATACTGATTACACTCAATCTATAGATTGCCTAAGGAGTATTTTGCATTGTTAAGTCTTTCAATCCATAAGCATGGTATATATTTCCATTTGTTAATGTCATTTTCAGTTTCTTCCATCTGTGTCTTACAGTTTTCTGAATACAAGTCTTGTATTGCTTTAGTTAGGTTTATTCCCAGGTGGTGGCTCAGATATAAAAAGAATCTGCCTGCAATGCAGGAGACCCAGGTTCAGTCTGGGTTAGGAAGATCCCCTGGAGCATTCCATGGACAGAGGTGGCTGGGAGGCTACAGCTCATGGGGCCACAGAGAATTGGACATGACTGCGTGACTAACACTTCATTCACAGGCATTTTACTCTTTAGGATACAACTGTAAATTGGGTTGTTTTTTTAATTTCTCTTCCTGATGTTTTGCTGTCAGTGTATAGAATCATAGAAAACTTGTGGATATTAATTTTGAGGCCTGTCACTTTATTGAATTCATTCGTTAGTTCTAAGGTTTTTTGATGGCGACTTTAGGATTTTCTATATATAGTATCGGAGAAGGAAATGGTAATCCACTGCAGTATTCTTGCCTGGAGCATTCCATGGACAGATGAGCCTGGCAGGCTACAGCTCACTGCGTCACAAAGAGGTGGACACAACCGAGTGACTAACACTACTACTCTACTCCTCNCCAGTACTTTGGCCACCTGATGCGAAGAGTTGACTCATTGGAAAAGACCCTGATGCAGGGAGGGATTGGGGGCAGGAGGAGAAGGGGACGATCTAGGATGAGATGGCTGGATGGCATCACTGATTCGATGGTCGTGAGTCTGAGTGAACTCCGGGAGTTGGTGATGGACAGGGAGGCCTGGCGTGCTGCAATTCATGGGGTCACAAAGAGTCAGACATGACTGAGCGACTGAACTGAGCTGAACTTTACCAAATTCATTGCTTAGCTCGAGTAACATCTTTAGGATTTTCTATGTGAAAATCTTTTCTATCTTCTTTTCTAATATGGATTCCTTTTATTTCTTTTTCTTCTGTGAATGCCATCCCTAAGACTTCCAAAACTATACTGAATAAAAAGTGGTGAGAGTGGAAACTCTCATCTTGTTCCTATCTTGGTAGAAACGCTTTCAGCTTTTCACCATTGGGTATGATGTTGGCTGTCATATTTGTCTCTTACTATGTTGTGGTAAGTTCCCTCTCTATTGTTTATCATAAATGCATGTTGAATTTTGATAAAAGTTTCCCAACATCTATTGAGATAATAAAATTTTTTTCAATTCGCTAATGTTATGACATTGATTGATTTTTGGATACCAAACTATCCTTGCACCATTGGGATAAATTCCACCTGATCATGTTATTATATATTCCTTTTAATGTACTGTTGAATTCAGTTTGCTAATATTTTGTTGAAAATTGTTACATCTAGCTTTATCAGTGATATTGACCTTGATTCTCTTTTTTTGTTTAATAATTCCATCTGGTTTTAATATCAGGGTGATGTTGACCTCATAGAATAAGTTCAGACGCGCTCCTTTCCCTTCAGATTTTTGAAGTAGCTTGAGAAGGACAGATTTCAATTGTCCTTTAAATGTTTGGTAGAACTCATTGGTGAGGCCATTTAGTCCTGGACTTTTATTTGGGTGGGGGGGGGGTGGATTTTTAAATTAGTGATTCAATGTCATTCCTGGTAATCAGTTTGTTCATATTTCCTATTTCTTCCTCAATCAATCTTTGGAATTGTATATTTCTAGGAATTTATTCATTTCTTCTAGGTTGTCTTTTACAACCTAGAAGGTATGTAACAGTTCATAGTAATTTCTTATGTTTGTTTGCATTTCAATGGTGTCAGTTTTAACTTCTTTTTTACTACTGATTTTATTCGGGCCCATGATGAGTCTGGCTAAAGTTTACCAACTTTGTCTTTTTAAGAACCAGGTCTTAGTTTCATTGATCTTTTCTTTAATTCTCTATTTCATTTACTTTTTCCCTGATTTTTATGATTTCTTTCCTTCTACTAATTTCAAGTTTTGCTTGTCCCACCTTTTCTAGTTCCTTTAGGTATAATGTTTGATTATTTGAGATTTTTTTCTGTCTCCTGAAGTAATCTGGTATCACTGTAAACTTTCCTCTTAGACTGCTTTTATTATGTTCCACAGATACCGACCATTGTGTTTCCATTTTTATTTGTCTCCAACAGTGTTTCAATTCCTCCTTTGATTCCTTCAGTAACCCGTTGCTTGTTTGGTAGCATATTGTTTGGCTTCCACGTTTGTGTTTTTTGCAGGTTTTTTCCCTCCTTTTTTTCCTCCTTTGCAGGTCTCATTAGCACTGTTGTAGAATAAGATATTTGATGTGATTGCAATCTTCTTAAATTTCATGAGACTTATGAAATCCATGTGGTCTAAGCTATCATTTAGGAGCAGTGTTTCCATACTGATTTTCTGTCTACAAGATCTGCCTGTTGATATAAGTGGCCTGTTAAAGTCCCCTACTATTATTGTCCTTTATCGAGCCCTTCCTTGCATGAAATGTTCCCTTGGTATCTCTAATTTTCTTGAAGAGATCTCTAGTCTTTCCCATTCTGTTGTTTTCCTCTATTTCTTTGCATTGATCGCTGAAGAAGGCTTTCTTATCTCTTCTTGCTATTCTTTGGAACTCTGCATTCAGGTGCTTATATCTTTCCTTTTCTCCTTTGCTTTTCGCCTCTCTTCTTTTCACAGCTATTTGTAAGGCCTCCCCAGACAGCCATTTTGCCTTTTTGCATTTCTTTTCCATGGGGATGGTCTTGATCCCTATCTCCCATACAATGTCACGAACCTCATTCCATAGTTCATCAGGCACTCTATCTATCATATGTAGGCCCTGAAATCTATTTCTCACTTCCACTGTATAATCATAAGGGATTTGATTTAGGTCATACCTGAATGGTCTAGTGGTTTTCCCTACTTTTTTCAATTTGAGTCTGAATTTGGCAATAAGGAGTTCATGATCTGAGCCACAGTCATCTCCTGGTCTTGTTTTTGTTGACTGTATAGAGCTTCTCCATTTTTGGCTGCATAGAATATAATCAATCTGATTTTGGTGTTGACCATCTGGTGATGTCCATGTGTAGAGTCTTCTCTTGTGTTGTTGGAAGAGGGTGTTTGCTATGACCAGTGCGTTTTCTTGGCAAAACTCTATTAGTCTTTGCCCTGCTTCATTCCATATTCCAAGGCCAAATTTGTCTGTTACTCCAGGTGTTTCTTGACTTCCTACTTTTGCATTCCAGTCCCCTATAATGAAAAGGACATCTTTTTGGGGTTTGAGTTCTAAAAGGTCTTATGGGTCTTCATAAAACCACTCAACTTCAGCTTCTTCAGCATTACTGGTTGGGGCATAGACTTGGATAACTGTGATATTGAATGGTCTGCCTTGGAGATGAACAGAGATCATTGTGTCTATTTTGAGATTGCATCCAAGTACTGCATTTCGGACTCTATTGTTGACCATAATGGCTACTCCATTTCTTCTGAGGGATTCCTGCCCACAGTAGTAGATATAATGGTCATCTGAGTTAAATTCACCCATTCCAGTCCATTTTAGTTCGCTGATTCCTAGAATGTCAATTCCAGAAAAATAAATGACTCAATTAAAAAATGGGCCAAAGAAGTAAACAGAGATTTCTCCAAAGAAGACATACAGATGGCTAACAAATACATGGAAAGATGTTCAATATCACTCATTATCAGAGAAATGCAAATCAAAACCACAGTGAGGTACCATTTCAACGCCAGTCAGAATGGCTGCTATCCAAAAGTCTACAAGCAATAAATGCTGGAGAGGGTGTGGAGAAAAGGGAATCCTCTTACACTCTTGGTGGGAATGCAAAGTAGTACAGCCATTATGGAGAACAGTATGGAGATTCCTTAAAAAACTGGAAATAGAACTGCCATATGACCCAGCAATCCCACTGCTGGGCATACGCACTGAGGAAACCAGAATTGAAAGAGACACGTGTACTCCAATGTTCATCGCAGCACTGTTTATAATAGCCAAGACAGGAAAGCAACCTAGATGTCCATCTGCAGATGTATGGATAAGAAAGTTGTGGTTCATGTACACAATGGAGTATTACTCAGCTGTTAAAAAGAATACATTTGAATCAGTTCTAATGAGATAGATGAAACTGGAGCCTATTATACAGAGTGAAGTAAGCCAGAAAGAAAAACACCAATACAGTATTCTGATGCATATATATGGAATTTAGAAAGATGGTAATGATAACCTTGTATGTGGGACAGCAAAAGAGACACAGATGTATAAAACAATCTTTTGGATTCTGTGGGAGAGGGTGAGGGTGGGATGATGGGAGAATGGCATTGAAATATGTATATGTGAAACAAATCACCAGTCCAAGTTCAATGCATGATACAGCATGCTCGGGGCTGGTGCACTGTTATGAGCCAGAGGGAGAGGATAGGGAGGGAGGTGGGAGGGGGGTTCAGGATGGGGAACACATGTACACCCATGGTGGATTCATGTAAACGTATGGCAAAACAAAACAAAAAAAATTTACTTATTTCCACCTTAGTAATGACTTCCTACTGGTTTATGGGGTATATAACACATCATTTCAAATGACTGTTGTCTTGTATGATTTAGCTGTCTTTTTATTATGAGTGCTATTTGAAAAGAAGAATGTGATACCTCTGGGGAAATCTTATTTCCCCTTAATGTTTCAGGGGCTGGATTAGCCTTTTGCCAGGTTTTGATCCATTAGTTGATCTCCTTAAGGCCTTAGCTAGACAAGAAATGTACCATGTGGGAGCTGACATTCAGGTAAAATCACTACATGTGTTTGTTTGAAGGTAATTATTGAAGTAAACACAGTTGACATTATTCTTGTGTGCCAGGTGTGGGATATATGTATGCACAAATGTGTGTGTCTTGGGAACCAGCAGTATGTCCTTGGTGTATTAAAAAGTTTGTAAAGAAAAATACTTGGTATTTACATGCTGGAAGAATTTTTAAAATATTTTGCATCTTTATGAAAAAAGATGAAGCCCTTGCATAGCCTGAATTTGTAGGCATAAGTGAATTCCCTCTGTTGCTCTTAAAGGAAAACTGACTTCCTTTTTTATATTTGGAAGGTATGGGTGAAATAAATTCACATTGTACATATGAATGCATATTTATATCTGTACATTAGTATACCAGGCTGTGCATATGCTAATAAATTTTCTGCAGTAATCAATTGTGTAAACTACTTGCTGCGATAAGTTCTTACATCTAAACAATTCCTAAACAAGGAGTATTTTCAGTGATTAAACCATGGACTTAGCTGCCACACAGGTTGGGTTTGAATCCTAGCAGTATCACTTACTTGTTGGATGATTTGGGAAGATTACCAAATATTCTTATTTCTCAGTTTCTTCATCCACAAAATCGAGGAAGACCATCGTGGTACTTATTTCACAGGATTATTGTGAGGCATAAATGAGGTGATATATTTAAAGTGTTTAGAAGAGAGCCTGGCACGTAGAGAATGCTAAAAAATATTTCCTATTGTTCTTAAATCATCTACAATACAGGACAAGACATCTTGTCCGTAATGTACATAAACAGCTTTCAGCTTAAAGCCATTAAGTATGGAGACCACATAAGACAGAGGGAATGCATCAATAACCTTTGTCCTCAAATTGCATTTGTTTTATGCACATGTTGATCCTGGAGCTTCACACAAGTGTACGATTTTTGCCTCATGTTTTTCATGCTGTTGGAAACTTTACAGAATATTCCCTGTTGTGTGTTCTGTGGAACTGCTCCTCTTGTGCCGTGTCAGTTTCTCAGCTCCTTCCATTGTGTGCTATGGTTGTTTCCAGCTGAGAATTAATAGCATTGTTTTTTGACACTGGCTGAGTTATCTGATTATTCTTTATTCGAGTTACCTGTCGGCTCCCCCCACCCATGTTGCAAGAGAGTAGTTGTTTTGTTCAGTCACTTAAGTAAGTGTCTGACTCTTTGTGACCCCATGGACTGCAGCTCATCAGGCTTCCTGTCCTTCACCATCTCCCAGAGTTTGCTCAGATTCCTGTCCATTGGGTCAGTGATGCAGGGAGAGTTAGAGTTCAGTTCAGTTCAGTTCAGTCACTCAGTTTTGTCCGACTCTTTGCAACCCCATGAACCGCAGCACGTCAGGCCTCCATGTCCATTACCAACTCCAAAGTTTACACAAACTCATGTCCATTGAGTTGGTGATGCCATCCAACCATCTCATCCTCTGTCATCCCCTTCACCTCCTGCCCTCAATCTTTCCCAGCATCAGGGTCTTTTCAAGTGAGTCAGCTCGTTGCATCAGGTGGCCAAAGTGTTGGAGTTTCAGCTTCAACATCTCAGTCCTTCCAATGAAAACCCAGGACTGATCTTTAGGATGGATTGGTTGGATCTCCTTGCAGTCCAAGGGACTCTCAAGCGTCTTCTCCAACACCACAGTTCAAAAGCATCAGTTCTTCCACGCTCAGCTTTCTTCACAGTCTAACTCTCACATCCATACATGACTACTGGAAAAACCATAGCCTTGACTAAATGGACCTTAGTCGGCAAAGTAATGTCTCTGCTTTTGAATATGCTGTTTAGGTTTGTCATAACTTTCCTTCCAAGGAGTAAGCGTCTTTTAATTTCATGGCTGCAATCACCATCTGCAGTGATTTTGGAGCCCCCAAAATTAAAATCAGCCACTGTTTCCCCATTTATTTGCCGTGAAGTGATGGGACCAGATGCCATGACCTTAGTTTTCTGAATGTTGAGCTTAGCCAAATTTTTCACTCTCGTCTTTCACTTTCATCAAGAGGCTTTTTAGTTCTTCTTCAATTTCTGCCATAAGGGTGGTGTCATCTGCATATTTGATGTTATTGATATTTCTCCCAGTAATCTTAATTCCAGCTTGTGCTTCTTCCAGTCCAGCGTTTCTCATAGTGTACTCTGCATATAAGTTAAATAAGCAGGGTGACAATATACAGCCTTGACGTACTCCTTTTCCTATTTGGAACCAGTCTGTTGTTCCATGTCCAGTTCTAACTGTTGCTTCCTGACCTGCATACAGATTTCTCAAGAGGCAGGTCAGGTGGTCTGGTATTCCCATCTCTTTCAGAATTTTCCACAGTTTATTGCGATCCATATAATCAAAGGCTTTGGCATAGCCAATAAAGCAGAAATAGATGTTTTTCTGGAACTCTCTTGCTTTTTCCATGATCCAGAGGATGTTGGCAATTTGATCTCTGGTTCCTCTGCCTCAGGCATTCTTATAAAGCACCCAGTAAGTACAGTGTCTAGGCTGGTAGATGTTAAATAATTATCTTAATATTATCAGAAATAAAAGAATCAGTAGGATTGAATATGCATACTGAACATGCAAAAAGTATTAAAATTTAGTAGACAGAAGGAAAGAAACTTAGAAAACTGGATGGGGGTGATATTGTAGTGACAGTGTTGATGTCACTTCATCTTGTCTCAGACTTTCACAGGCAGCTAACGCTCTGTTTGAGTTTGTTCCATGTCCACCCTCAGAATCAGACATGTGTGTATATCTGGAGAGCCTTTCTACTTCACTTTGGGCTCTTTCAACTCATGACAAAAGTATAACTCACATGGCTTAAGCTCTAAAATGAACTGATTGGCTCATGCAACTTATGATATCAAGATAACCCTGACTCCAAGCAAAGCTAAATCCATGGCTTTAAAATGCCATCAAAAGCCCAGTTATCTTTATATTTCACTCCAAACATGACTACCGGTGGCCCTCCAAGGACACTCGCATCTACCTTCATGTTCAACAGAGAAGTCAGAGCTTTAAGCCAAAGCCTTCGCATGCGCTCTGAGGGTCCCAGGAAAGGACCCATGACTCAGACTCCTCCACTATGAGCTGATATTGGGATGCTTACCTGTCCTTTAGTCAAATCACCATGATCAGGAGATAGGATATACTGATTTGCNTAAAATGAACTGATTGGCTCATGCAACTTATGATATCAAGATAACCCTGACTCCAAGCAAAGCTAAATCCATGGCTTTAAAATGCCATCAAAAGCCCAGTTATCTTTATATTTCACTCCAAACATGACTACCGGTGGCCCTCCAAGGACACTCGCATCTACCTTCATGTTCAACAGAGAAGTCAGAGCTTTAAGCCAAAGCCTTCGCATGCGCTCTGATGGTCCCAGGAAAGGACCCATGACTCAGACTCCTCCACTATGAGCTGATATTGGGATGCTTACCTGTCCTTTAGTCAATTCACCATGATCAGGAGATAGGATATACTGATTTGCTTTGAATAATCTAGATCCACCAGTGAAATTGAATTAGGGTCAATCTCATCAAACTGTAAGGCTGAAAATGAGGGAGAGGAAGCTTCCAAAGATCTTAGAAGTAGTGTTTTCATTAAGAGAGGGAATGAATGTCTACCAGAAAACAATGGTGCTTGATGCCAGGAAGCATCCTTGGAAAAAAATCTCATCTCCCAGGAGGGAGAGACCAGACTTCTGAGCCTATTCCAAGGACCACACGCAGTAGAAGGCAAGGGTGGAGAGTATGGCTGGTGTCCTCTTGCAGGAATATTAGAAACTCTTCCAGGAAGGGTGGCACGATAATTGTACCAAGAAGAAAACCGAAGATCATCCAAATTGCCCTAAAAGCTCAGTTAAGGACTCGGATCCAAAAGGCCTGACTCTAAAATCACGTGGTCTTGCAGAGCCTCATAAATTGAAGTCCCAGTTGAAATAGCCAAGCTTCACAGCCTCCATAAAGATTTTAAAACCATAGACCCCAAAGCAAATGGATAGATTTGTCTAATAAAGTACATACAGAATAAGTACAACTCTATTTCGTGTCTTCTAACGCATTGCATACCTGGAATCAAAGACAATAGTGGAATATTACAAATCTGTAAGCCTCAAAGCTGTCTTTCCACTAAGTGTGTAACTCTCCTTTCTGGTAGCATAAAAACTTCTATTATGTATTTTTAGGTACTTTGCACCAAGCTGCTTGCATCATGTCAATGTTTGCTGTGCTAACTTTGCATCTAAAAGTTATTCAACACACTGAGATATGAGAAAACACATTTTTACCTTGAAGAAGCAGTGCTTGGATTCTGCGGCATGTTCTAATGTGTTAAATGTCAAAAAAGTACTGGGAATATAAGAATCGGGAAAGGCCCTGCAGCTCTCGCCCTAGACGGCCTGTGCAGCTAAAAGACGCAGGGACGTCACGGCACGGCATTTGGGCATCAGCCCATAGATTTCGAAGAGGAATGCAAACAGAGAGGTGAGGAATGCATTGGTGATTGTTTATCAGGGCCTGCGGTTCACCCAGTACCAGCCACCAGCAAAAGCTGCAGCAGCCACTGAACGAAGAACCCGGCAAGAATGAAGATTCTGACACGCCGCTCTTGGCTGTCTGAGCCGAGCGCCTGCGTGTGTCCTGTCTCCGTCCTCTCCTGCGTCTACCCTGCAAAGGGTAGTGTTATCTCGTCTGCAAATGAAGGACCTGGCAATCGGGCAGGTCAAGGTACTGGCTACAAGGCGACTTGTGCCATTCTCAGGGGTGGCACAAGGAGACCCCCGAATCACTTATTTCTGAGCCAACTTTCCCTTCTAGACCTGGGTCAGCAGTGAGGCCTCTAGCGTCTCCCCTGGCGGGAAGTCCCCCTGTGTCCGGGTCTCTTCAGCGCTTCGAAGCTTAGACAAGATGCTGTTGGAACATCTGTTTCGGTAATCCAACATGTTGCTCATGAATCAGCAGAGAAATAAACCTGCTCTCTCTCAGTCTCCCTTATTTAAAGACTTTGAGAAAGCAGTGGTGACTTGGAGAAGGCTTGTAGCTACAGCTGTGCAGTTCAGTCAATGTTTCACACACACACACTCGGAAATGGTTCTACATCATATCAAGGAAGGAGAGGGGACAAAATTGAAACTAAACTTTTAAATCCTTTCTTTGTTTAGAAGTTATATTAGCTTGCTTTTTGTGTTTCCACTTAGGAGTAAAGGGTGCTTGTATTTCAGTGTCTCCAAAGAGAAAAGAATGGAGCGCTATTTATTTCTGATGATAATAATAGGCGCTATTAGCCTATTATAGCTAAAATGAATTGTTGCATTACAATTACCTTATAATTTAATAATACTGTAATATAATAAATATCATTATAACAAATAAAGCCATATTTTGCATCTGGATGCCAATTTATGACCACATACAGTCATGAGACTTCAGTGCATGGGTTTGCTTTCCCATCTATAATCACAGAGTTGACAGGTGATCTTCTAGTTTGGGATCTGTAAACTAAGGCCCACAGGCCGAATTCAGCCAGCTATGTTTTTAGGGTTTTATTAGAACACAGCTATAGCTGTGCATTTTTGTACAGTCTACGGAGGCTTCCAAGTTATAAAAGTAGAGTCGGGTAGCTGTGACAAGAACTCTGCAGCCTGTTCAGCCGCTAAGTCTCGTCCGATTCTTTGTGAACCCATGGACTGCAGCACGCTAGGCTTCTGGGGCTNTTGTACAGTCTATGGAGGCTTCCAAGTTATAAAAGTAGAGTCAGGTAGCTGTGACAAGGACTCTGCAGTCTGTTCAGTCGCTAAGTCTTGTCCGATTCTTTGTGAACCCATGGACTGCAGCATGCTAGGCTTCCAGGGCTAGAAATATTTATCTTGTCTTTTCCAAAAAAGGTGGCTGGACTCTGGAATAGATTATGTGACAGCGTTTATTTATTTATTTTTATTTTGACAGGTATGCCTGGCAATAATTAGCCTAGCCTATCAATATAAAAATGATAAAATTATCCTNGGACTGCAGCATGCTAGGCTTCCAGGGCTAGAAATATTTATCTTGTCTTTTCCAAAAAAGGTGGCTGGACTCTGGAATAGATTATGTGACAGCGTTTATTTATTTATTTTTATTTTGACAGGTATGCCTGGCAATAATTAGCCTAGCCTATCAATATAAAAATGATAAAATTATCCTACATCCATTATTTTGCCACCTTTGCACCCTTTATTAGCTCTATAATAAACTATAATAAGACATTTGCTGTGTAGTTGCTATGTCCGACTCTTGCGAACCCATGGACTGTAACCTGCCAGGCTCCTCTGTCCTTAGGAGACAAGAATACTGGAGTAGGTTGCCATTTCCTTCTCCAAGGGATCTTCCTGACCCGAGAATCGAACCCACATCTCCTACACTGGCAGGCAGGTTCTTTACCACGGGGCCACCAGGGAAGCCTGCAATAAGGCATAACAATAGAAAAAATATATAGTTTATTATTAGAAGAAATATCGCTTTCCTTTACTCAGACCTCGTAGGGACTTGATTTAGTGTCACTGGCATTTATGAAACACCTACTATGTTCCAAATACAGCAGTTCTTACTCAGATTCTAACACTCCTTGGAGTGGAGTCAACTCAGTCGTATCTGACTGTGTGCGACCCCATGGACTGTAGCCCACCAGGCTCCGCCGTCCATGGGATTTTCCTGGCAAGGCTAGTAGAGTGGGCTGCCATTTCCTTCTCCAGGGGATCTTCCCAACCCAGGGATCAAACCCAGGTCTCCCACATTGCAAACAGGCGCTTTACCATCTGAGCCGAAACAAGCGATGCCTAGTGTTGGTAACAGGGCATTATGAAAACTCCTCAATGGACTTTGGAAAAAAAAAAACAAAAACAGGTCTATTAGATGAATCGATAAATAAATATTTTCTCTCTTTTGGTACCAGATTGATTAGGAGCAAAAGTGCAGAGCAACATGCGATATCTAGTGATTATGATCAGCACGCCTTCCCAAGCCACTGCCACAATCCTTTGATATTCTGAAAGTATGTTGTTACCTTACAGCAATACCAAATAATTTTAACTCCTCTTTCACAAAGGCTCCAATTATAAACCAATTCTTTTCAGATTAAGTACACTTTGATAGCAATCCCCTTATACCAAAAAATATAGCCCAAGATAATGGGCTGTGAGTATAGTTTCAATGCTAATAAGAGGCAGTTTAACAGTCTAGAGAAGTTCATTCTGACTACATTTTCATTGCCGTGATAAACAGCATATAATGCCCCTCAATTATAGCTTTAATGTAAAAAAATTGAAGTTATAAGACAATTTATCCCAACTAAATTGTGATTTCGCTTCTGAGATGTTGCCCTTTTTATAAATAAAAAATCCACTTACCCATTCCATTGTTCTCAGGTTGGGTTTTGACAGAGAGATTGATTACAGGAAAAAAAAATTACAGATGATATCAATGATACCACTATAAGGAAAATGATGGGAGTGTGGTCAGGTCACCACAGGTGAAACACAGCTCTCCCCTTTCCTCTCAAAGCACCCTGGAAACCAGCATGCTATTGATGATCGCAGCCTTAAATGGAATCAGGAGCCCCAGCCTACTATGTGCAACAAAGCAAAGGCACACTTCAGGGAAATTTTTGAATTGCAAGCAAATGTTCTTTTTTTTTTTTT